>VWZU01016078.1:66262-84883 GCA_013397095.1 Sterrhoptilus dennistouni
AGCGTGGAAAAAATGACGTGGAAAGCGTTACTACTGTTTTATTAGGGATTTTTTTTCCTCCTCACAGCCCCTTAGAGCCCCCTCATAACCCCCTCACATTAAAACATTTTAGCCTCCTAAACGGGTGGTGGCATCTGGACTGCTTCTTTACGGGGAGTTTTCCCTGCCCTGTGCAGTGCCCAGGGTGAGGAGCAGCTGTGAAGGGACAAATCCATACCTGGAGTGATCAGATTTTTTTAACAGAAGTGGTTGTGGTTTATTATTGTGGTATTTGTGCTTTTTTATTTTGCTTTATATAGTGGTTTGAAAATGTTTATAGTTGTGAAATAGTGTATTTTTTCATATGTAGCACTGATATAATTCCTCTCTTTCAAACCTGATTTTTAATCTCTGGAAGAAGGGGCAAAAAGAAGCATCAGGGATACCATCAAGGAAAAGGTCACTTCCAAATGTAAGAGAGAAAACAGAGCTAAACCCATCACCATGGAAAACAGAAGTTATTTGTTGCCTACAGAAGTTGGGGATTCCCCAAAAGAAGTGGATTCCTCATCCCTGGAATTGTTCAGGGCCGGGCTGGACAGGATCTGGGAGAAACCTGGTCTAGTGGAAGGTGTCCCTGCCCATGGCAAGGGGCTTGGAATATGATCCTACACATCCCTTCCAACCCAAACCTTCTAGGATTCCATGAAAAAGAAGGTTTTTTGTGCATCTTTGCTTTGCTCTCTTTATCACCAGCACACCAGCCGAGCCAGGCTGTGATTCAAGGGCAGGCGTCAGACCCGAGGGTTTTGTAAGCAGAAGTTAAGCAGGGAGAAGTGCAGCCAGACCGTCTGTCTGAGCACGGTGTGGGAGAGAGAAGAAAGCCAGACGGTGGCAGATAAAGAATGAGGCTGATGAGCTTAGAAAGGAAAATAAAGGACTGAAGGCCAAGCAGGGCTGGAAGAGCTGAATCTGGCAGACAGCGAAGCTGCTGGTGTGAGGGCTGACCTAGACCCAGGTGCAGCACCCCGATCGAGCCCTCACATTGATTTTTCAAGCTGCGATATCCAAGGCAGCATTTAACAGGGAACAGAAAAGGAAAACTCGCCTCCGTGTGCCAAGGATCATCCTCAAGGAGAGTGACTGCAATTTTGTGACAAGGCTGTGTGGCAGAGTGCCTGGCACAGCCTGTAAAGATGACAGGCTAGGCATGTTCAGCCTGGAGAAAAGAAGGCTGTGGGAAGTCCTTGCAGTCCTTTCCAGTGCCTAAAAGGGCTCTGAGACAAAAGGGATTATTTATAAGGGTGTACAGTAACAGGACAAGGGGCAGTGGTTTTAAACTGCCAGAGGGCAGGGTTAGATGGGATATTGGGAATTCATCCCTGTGAGGGTGGGGAGGCCCTGGCACAGGCTGCCCAGAAAAGCTGCGGCTGCTCCATTCCTGGAAGTGTCCAAGGCCAGGTTGAGCAACCTGGGATAGTGTAAGGTGTCCCTGCCCATGGCAGGGGGTTTGGAATGGAATGGTCTTTAATGTCCCTTCCAACCCAAACCATCCTGGGATTCCACAGAAGGAAGCAGAAGAAAAGCCATAGCAGAAACTGGTGCTCAGGAATTGTGACTGTAAAGCAGGAGAGAGGAGAAATGAGGAATAAGGAATTAAACTGAAGATCTGGATTAAGTTTCATCCTTGACAACTTCTGTACAGACAAGTCTGACTTGCCAAGGTTAAGATGAGCCTTTTTAGCTTCCCAATTCCCTGCTATCTACTCGTGAAAGGGAAAAGGAATTCTTTATCGGGCTCTGCTTTCGTGGCACTGGAGGACACAGATGGAGACAACTCGCCCTCTGGTGGGTAAAAACACAACCTGCAGAAGCCTTGGTATGCGTGCTGTATTAAGAAACAGTAATTGGAAGGAAAGTTATTGGTTGGAAAAAATAGAAGATATTCTAGAGTTTTTAAGTTCTGAAATTCAGGAAAAATTGATGAATTGTGTATGTGATCACACACAACCCTCTCAGATAAGGCTGATGAGTTGAGGACCTGGAGTGATATGACAGAAAGAGATCAGGAAACCAACAAAACATCATGATGGAGAAATCCCTAAAACTGGGATCCCTAAATCTGGGAAGTCAGTGTGCTGAGGTGTCTCTTTGGAGTGTGTGTAGAGAACACCAGCAGTGTGGGGACTGGGCATGATGAGTCAGAGATCTGGGTGCATCTGCAGGGCCAGGATCTTGTCGGGATCAGGAAGGTGTGGTGGGATGGCTCCACGACCTGAGTGTTGCAATAGAGGGATACAGACAAGCCAAAAAGGCGAGGAGAGAGAGCTGCCCTTTAGTGAGAGAACAGCTGGAGTGCCTGGAATTCTGCATGGATGATGAGCCAACGGAGAACTTAGGGGGAAGGGTTCAAGGGATAACCAGTTTGGGTGATGCTGTACTGGGCAGTTGCCTCCTTGCAGGCCCTGTTCCTCATGGGGGACTTCAGCCACCCTGATACCTGCTGGAAGGACAACTAAAGAGGGACGGAGCACCTCTCCTAAGAGGAAATGCCAAGAGAATTGGGACTGTTCATCCTGGAGAAGGCTTCGGGGTAACTCAATTGCAGCCTTCCAGTACCTGAAGGGAGCCTAGAGGAAAGATGGAGAGGGACTATTTACAAAAACATGTAGTGACAGGACAAAGGGGAATGGCTTCAAAGTGAAGCCAGAGAGTAGATTTAGATTGGATATTAGGAAGAAATTATTTAGTGTGGGGTTGTTGAGGCCCTGGCACTGGTTGTCCAGAGAAGTTGTGGATGTCCTATCCATGGAAACGTTCAAGGTCAAGTAGGACAGAGGCCTGAGAAACCTGGTCTAGTGGAAGGTGTCCCTGGTCATGGCAGGGAGTTGGAATGAGATGATCTTTAAGGTCTCTTCCAACCCAAACCCTTCTATGATTCTGTGATTCACAGTCCAGGAGGTTTCTGGAATGCAGTGCTGGTAACTCCCTCCTCCAAGTGATGGAGGAGCCGACAAGGAGAGGTGCTTTGCTGGACATCAGACTCACCAGCCATGGTTCACTGGGAATGTGGGGGTCAAAGGCAGAATTGGATCAAGTTCAGGAACCTGAAGGAAGGAAGAAGGGTAAACATCAAGCAGTAGACTTCAGACTTTGGCCTCTATCCCCTTGGTAGAGTGACCTGGGAAGAGTCATCTCCAAGCTGAAGAACAGTCCATTCCGATGAGCAGGAAGCTGGGCAAAAATGCCAGCAGGCCTCCGTGGATAAACAGACAGCTCCTGGAAAAACTCAAACACAGAAGCAGCAGAGAGAAGGTGAAAGCAAGGACATGGATAGAAAGGAATACAGAGACATTATCAGAGTTTGCAGGGATGAAGAAAGGCAAAGTCTAACTGGAATTGGTTTGGGAAGAAGGGTTTATGTAGGGTGACAAAAGGGAGAGTAGGGAAAATGTCACTGCTCAGTAAGATGTGGGAGCTGGTTACAGAGAACACCTCAGTCTTCACCAGCAACATCAGACTTCAGGAATCCCTGGTCCCTGAGATCAGGGGGAAGGGCTGAAGCAAGGAATATGTACCTTGGTGGAAGAGGATTGGCTCAGGGAATATTTAAAGGATTTTATAGGTGTATATAAATCCCTGCAGGAAGGGTGCAAAGTGGACAGGGTGAGGCTCTGCGCCAGGTCCCAGGACCAGAGGCCACAGGCACACACTGGAGCACAGGAGGTTCCTCTGA
This sequence comes from Sterrhoptilus dennistouni, assembly GCA_013397095.1. NCBI lineage: Eukaryota > Metazoa > Chordata > Aves > Passeriformes > Zosteropidae > Sterrhoptilus > Sterrhoptilus dennistouni. The sequence continues at coordinate 69,978 of VWZU01016078.1, forward strand.
ACATCAGGAAACTCTTTTTTACTGTGAGGGTGGCTGAGCACTGGCACAGGTTGCCCAGAGAGGTGATGGAGTCTCCATCCTTGGAGATACTCAAAATCCATCTGGACATGGACCTGGGCAAACAGCTCTGGGTGGCTCTGCTTGAGCTGAGGGTTGAACCAAGTGGCCCCCAGAGATCTTTTCCAAACTCAACCCTTCTGTGATTGTGGATGATGAACTAAAATTTCTCTAATCAGTGTCAAGGCAGTCATTCTGCACTTGCCTTGTAGAAAGGAAATAAAATCCAATAGGTGTAATGAAACCTTGAAAGTGCTTTGAGATGCACAGATAAAATCACACCCTACTGTTAATTACTGTAATTATTATCACTCTAATATATCCTCTCTGTAATTATTGTCCTTTTTTCTTTCTAATGACCCATAACCTTCTGTAGTTGTGCATTTGGGAATTTCACACCACACCAATTGTTTTGCTTTCACAGATTTTTTTTCCACTAAGGTTTTTAAATAAAGATCAGTACAGTACAAAGCTTAAAATATTTCAATGTTTTCAACAATACAAAGTCAGCAGGTGGGAATTGGGAAGGGGATGGTTAATAAGGAACACTCATATCCTTCCCTGTTTCCCAAAGGAAAAAAAAATACAAACTCTTTTGTACTTCTGTTTAGTAACAAACAGTGCTTAAAAATAATCTTGTCAGTAAAAGATGTAAATTGCAAGGCACATGAGGAACCCGTCCTTGCCTCGTTACACAAATTAAGCATAAATACAAATTGAAGGCACCTGTCTCCATCCTCCCCTCCTGCCCTGTACACTGAGCAAATCTTGTCAGTGGGAATTGGCTGTTAAGAGCAACCACGGACCAGCAGACAGCAAAGAGGCTGCCCCTGATCCTCAGGTTCCTTCAGGATTAATCCCCAGAAGGAATAGCACAAGGCACATTGGGATGAATTCTCAGGAGCTGTCGTGTTTTGTAAGATCTGCAGGAATACTACCTCAGGACCAGAGATCCCTGAGAAAGAGGACTGTGACTTCAGTCCTTCTGGGATCTCAGGTGTTCTCAGCCTTTGGCAGTCAGCTCTTCACCAAGCCTGGCCACTGGTACATTCTTCCCAGGAATGCCTCCTTAGGAACACTGGGATGGAGGACACCTGCTTCAAGCAGTGAGCCCAAGGAGAAGGTCCTGGGGGGCTCAGATAAGCTGAGCATTTATCACAGTAGCACTTTGGCTTTTTCCAGATCCAGCTCTGGTGTTTTCTGGATCACAAAGGCAAAGCTTCCACAGCCACTTCCCAGCTGAGATCCAGCAGACTGCAGCATGTGGAGTCTGCCCAGGAAGGCAGCCAGGTGCATAAAGCACAGGGATGAAGGAAAGAAAGAAGCTGGTTGAAGGAAGAGGAGGAGGATGGAGACAAGAATGAAGGAAGCTCCAGTGTTGGTGAGCCCTCATGACGAAAGGGCGCATCCTCACAGCAGCACAGATCCCTGCTCACTCCACCCATCATCGTAACCAGGAGGTCGGCTCCAGGTGGGAGTGCAGGGCCACGTGGAGATGGGAGCGGCTTCACCTGAGGGGAAACGTGGGAGTGCAAAAACACCTCCACTGTCACACCACTGCTCCAGAGAAGTGACACTTTTGCTCACCCAGGGAGGAGATGATCACAAGTACCTTGGAAGAGCCATGTGGGCTCGTCTCCCTGTCCCTGAAGGACGTGGAATTACTGTACTCACTCTCCTTTGACAAGGGCAGGACATGTCATCTGTTTTCAAACCCTCAGAGAAGGGGACACCTGGGTGGTCCCTTCTTTTGGTACCAGTATAACTACAGGTAGCAGCAGAGCAGGTTTTCTATTATCAGCCATGCCCAATCCTTCTCCATTTTATCCCAGGAATGAGCTCTGGACCAGCCTGATTTACTTCTGTTTCCACACAGGAACCCACTGATACCATCCAGCCAGCTCCACACCCAGTGCCTTGTTCTGCCTTACTTACCACAAAACCAAGGCAAATTAGGCTGTGAGAAAAATCTGCCCCCACTGGAAGCCTTTTCTCAAACTGGGAGGAGACCCACAAAGCCAGAGGCCATGGAGGGAGCAGTCTATCAGTACAGCTGAGTGAGTTGAGCAGCCAGCTGCCATGCAGGGAGGAACTGCTGCTGGTCTCCACTCCAGCCCTTCCCTGCCAGCAGCTGCATTGTCCAAGTGAGCTGGCTCAGAGTTAAAACCAGCTGAAAATTACTGACATTTTTTCAGTAGGACTGGTTTCCTAATAGTCCCTCTCGCAGCACTGGCTCACTCTGTGGTGAGATGAGCTTCTGTGCTTGGGAAGAGGTTCAGTGAGGTGCAAGTGGGACCACCCCTGCTTGGCATCTCCCCTGAGACTGATTTTCTGCTAGGTCAGCATGGCTGTACCATCTGTACCATCAAAACACCCTATGAATATAAGTAATTAATTTCCAAGCTGAGGCCAGGACTGATGAGAAAGGGTGGACTTGATGACCTCCTGAAGGCTTTCCTATGATTTCTTCTCCTATACTCCAAACTTACTTCCCTCTCCCTTTGTATTTAATTTACAAATCCCTTTGTATTTCATTTTCTACAGGGCCATGAGTTTCAAATTTGCTGGTCCTACTGAACATAGGACCAGCAACGTACCTATCTATAGGTCTGTTTTCCACCACCTATTAACAAATCTGTTGTCTGGCCCACCTTGCTCCTCCAGCAGGACAGCACTGTTTCCTTCAGGTTAATCTTAACCAAACTAGGAGGCTCTGCAGATATAAAATCCCAAGGCAAAACCTTTCTGGATAACAAATCCCATGTACACACATGGAACATGAACACACACACACCTCAAGCGCTAAAACACAGATGAAGTGCAGAAATCAGTGCTTGTCCTCACCAACCATATCCCCAACCCTACACTCTGCCTTCTCAGAACCAGCAATCACAATTCATTTGCCTGTCCTTGGGTTCCGTGAGACAAATCCGTGGCTGGGATAGATCCCATGGGTTCCTTGGTTTCAGCAAGGATTTACATCTCCTTGGTGGCTCCATGTTCAATATTCCCCCAAGGCAAGCACAGAATAAATTCTTCTAGTGGGGGACACAGTAATTCAGCCTTAGTTACCTTGGACAGGAGTGACCCATGGACATTAAATGACCCTGACCACTATCTTTGCTACTCCACACAGGAATCACCAAGTCCCAAGGACAAACCCATCCCAAGGTTGTGCAGGACACTAATGTTGTCACCTTACTCCTGCCTTTTGCTGTTCCACCTTCATCTAATACTGGTACAAACATGCTGAAGTCACAACCTGACTGGTCATAGAACAGCAACCCTGCAGCTTCAAGGTCAGCTTTCCCACAATCATCACCAAGCACACAAAGCACCACTAAGAGGAGAATAAAGACTCCTTCTCCTTCACACCCTTTTGGCTGTGACCACAGTAGTGCTGTTGGAGGAGCAGAGCCTTTCCTGTATCAAAGAGATCACATCCAAGTTATTCCACATTTCATGGACATTGAAGAGGTTGGTCAGACTCCCTAGACAGCTGACACAGACCCAGTTTGTCCCCAGGTCAATCCTGGATCTCCCAAGCTGTTTTCCTAAAGCCATCTAAGTGACCTGGCATTGACACACTTGACAAGGGGAGCGCAGAGAGAACCTGGCTGGAACAGGAAAAGGATTCTAACAGCCACCGTGCCACACATGCCCTCACACCTGAACCCCAGAAACATAGACTTCCCAAAACCTTCCTACTGCCTTTGACAGGAACAGTTCTCACACAGATATAGCAAAACCCAGAGAGGTCATCATATCCAGCTGTGGTCCTCATGGTGTTGTGACCCCCAGCACTCCCTTCTACAGTCCCACAGCCTCCAGGCTGCCCTCCCTGACCTTCAGCAAGGTCTCGCCCACAGCTCTACCAGAATGAACAAGGAACCTCTGCCTATTACAGCATCCTTGGTTCAGTGACTCGTTCTGGCTTAAAACACTCCAAGTCCTCCCCAGGATGGCAAAAGGCAATCCCTGCTCTGAAAATGCATCCAGCATGAAGTGTCCAGCCCTTCATCTGAATCCAGGGTCCTGGTTAGTCATGGCGTGTTAGGCAAATGTCATGTCTCTAGTATGTTATGCCCCCTTGATTTTCTCTGGTGATGTCATGCCTGTCACGTCCATGACTCTCAGGAGTCCTTTTTAGCCAGGCTGGCCTTGATCCTGCCTCGCAAGATGTAAGCTGTGATGGCACTACAGGCCACCAAGCCAAAAAAAGAGATGCAGGAGAGATAAACGGTGAAAGGCCCGTGTCTCTTCAGGAAAATCTCCTGCCTGTTCTTGTAATCCAAAAGAATGGCCTCCAGCTGTGACAGTGTGCAGATGGCCAGGAAGGTGTGGAAGATCTGGTGGGCGTGGCCAACAATATCGCAGGAGCCAGGGAAATATTTCTCAGGGACAGGGCAGGAAAAGAAATAAGCACTGATTAGGAAAAACAGTATCTGGTACGTGTGGTACCAAGCAGCATCTTCCTCACAGCCCCCCAGGTGACATACAACCACCCGGTGAGCCACAGGACTGATATCCAGGATGAAAGCCAGCCCTGCTGGGATCACCTGGCACATCTTCCTCATGATGGGGTAAGGCCGTCGGTACCGGTATTTGGCGTAGCAGCAGCCGGCACAGGACAACCAGCCACAGAAAGCTGCAGCTGGCAAGAAGAAAAGCCAGAACTTATCGTACCAGGCTTGGTCAGAGCTGTAGTAGAAATGAGCCAGGGCACTGCCATACTGGTAGATGCTGACTCCAACATAATCCACGAAGTAGAAGGTGTAGTGGTATAGCTCTGACTTGGACTGCAGCAGGTGGGCCAAGAGGCTGCAGGTCAGGTAGGTGACAGAGGAGAGGACAAAGATGAGCAACGGCAAGGACCACGCATCCACAGGCAACTGCTCAGCCTCCACGAATGTCTTGAACCTCAGCAGCACGGCCAGCGCCGCCAGGAGATGAGTCCACACGTTGACCACCTCGTTGTGCTTCTGGAAGAGGCTGAGGAAGTAGTAGCGCCAGTCCTGGCCGGTGGGGCGGTACCCGCTGTGGATGTAGGGCTCGCGGAAGAGCTGCGGCACCTCGCACTCCTTCACCGTGCACGGCATCTTGGGCAAGCCATCCTCCAGCAGCCGGGGCAGGCGGCTGAGGTGCTGCCCGCTGAGGGACAGTGTGCTGAGCCGCTCCAGGATGGCCGTCATCCCGCTGCCTTCCCGCCAGGGAATGTCGTCTGCCTGCCCTGTGGGGAGGGGAGAAACGGGAAATGTTAATGGTGGTGCATTGGCGAGAAGAGTGTGCTGCCATTCCCATGGGATTAACCATGGTGCCATTGAGATGCTGGCCCTACAGCATCTTCCAGGACCTAAAGGGGCTCCAGGAGAGCTGGAGAGGGACTTTGGACAAGGGCCTGGATGGGCAGGACACAGGGAATGGCTTCCCACTGCCAGAAGGCAGTGATAGATGGGCTATTGCTAAGGAATTCTTCCCTGTGAGGGTGGCAAGTCCCTGGCACATGTTGTGCAGAGAAGCTGTGGTTGCCCCTGAAGTGTCCAAGGCTGGATGGGGCTTGGAGCAACCTGGGATGGTGGAAGATATCCTTGTCCATGACACTGTTGGGTCAAGATGGTCTTTCAGGCCCCTTCTAACCCAAACCATTCCATGATTCTACAAATATTGTCAAGTTTAGGGGTACCAGATCTCCTGGGGAGTTAGAGAAGGGTCTGAGGGAGTACCAGATTCCCAGAGGTATCTGTTCCCTGACCTAAATTCAGCACAGAGGAGGATGGCAGAGCCCTGTCCCTGCAGGTCAACCTGCATCAGATGGGCACAGCAATGTCACAAGCCCCTCCTCCCCACTTCCTCAGGAACTCAGCTTGGAGTGTGTTCAGGAGCCACGAGCTGCCAACAAGGGGCTGCAGGAAGCAGTCAGTTGGCAAGAAAGCATCTGATGATTTATGAAGGTGATTTTTCACCCCAGAACAAAATGCTCAGGGACTAAACTGGGAAGTAAATTACTCATCTAAGGGATAACCAGCCTGTCTGCCTGTGAGTTAAGAGGGTCCCAACCAAATAATGCAGGTTGCAAAGAAACTCAAACTTCCCCGTCACACAACTTGCCAATGTGCTACTGTAGTGAGTATGGCAGAGGGAGAAGTGGAGAAATCCACAGTCCCAAACCTGCAGCCCTCATTCCTGTACAAGTAAAGAAGCACCAGGGCTGAGAGGGACTGAAGAAATTAGAGGCTTCACATCCAAGCTGGCTGCAGTTCGGGTACAGCATCAGAGCTTTGGGAGCCAATGGAACCATGGAGCCAATGCTGAGGCACTGCCAGAGAAGTCCCTGGACACTCAGAGCAACCAAACCCCGTTCTGGGCACTCACTGCCTGCTCTGCTCCTTGGTAACCTCCAGACTTGCTAAGCTCTGGCTGGCAAGATTCAGATTCAGGGCACAGCAGGATCCTAATGTGTGAAGAACAACTCCTGGCATTAAATGAATTCCCAATACCCCCTGTATCCCAATAACCTAGATATCTCTCTTCCCTGCTGGTGTTTGTGTCATAAAAAATAGAGGAGAATTCATCAAAATGCCCACGTTAAACTGAAATTGGTGCTAAGGGGCCCCACCAGACTGTGCAGGGCTGTGGTTACTCCTGTGAAACCAACATAAACAAGTTTGCAGGAGCAGAATCTGTCTCCTAAGCTTATATGCACACAACTAGAGCTACAGGGGATGGAGGTAGCAAAAAAAAAAAAAAAAAAAAAAAAAAAAAAAAAAANCAAGAGCTACGGGGGAAGGAAGAAAAAAAAAAAAAAAAAAAAAAAAAAGAAACACAAATAAGTATTTTGCCTGAGTGTGGAAAACAGCCAGTTTTTCTCCTGTTATATGAAATACCAGCTGTGTCCAGAGGTGATACTCCAAAGGTTTGACCAGTGGACACCTGGTCTAGTGAAGGTGTCCCTGACCAGGGCAGGGGGCTAGAACTAGAGGAGCTTTAGGATCCCTTCCAACCCAAACCAGGCTGTGATTCTGTGATGGGAGGCCTCTGCTAGGCTGTGATACAGAGGATAGGACAGTGTTAAACATCATGAGAGAGTTTCTGAAAGCAGAGAGGTAGGACCTGGCAGTCCCAGGGTGAGACTGCACAAAGAACAAACAAAGTCAGAGCAGACTCTCAACCAGGTAGCAAGTCTCACTTCCTGTAGAAACCCAAAGCATCTGATAAGAGACAAAATATTTTCACGTTGCTTCTGTATTCTAGCAGAGGGGAGCTGTCATAATTAGGTTTCATTTTCCAGAAAATTCTTTCTGCCCTATACTGCCTAGGCTTTCTCCCTTAACATTTCTCAAGACTGGAGGTTTTTATCCCTGTTTGCTATAGGGGACTTTGTTGGCTGCATTTGATGGAGCTGCCTGAGCCACAGCAGGCAAAATCGTCCCTGGAAAGGCTGTTTTAGTTTCACAGATGTGTGAAACTAAATGCTGAAGAGAGCACACTTGCTGGAGAGTTAATGTTGTGCACAGTCATAAAGACTTTGTTTCTCTCCTCAGTGTCTGCAGGGTCCTGATCTATGATGGGACATGCAGTTCATTCAGCAGGTTGTGTATCCCTGTGGAGTTGCATGCCAAAATTTAGGGGGGTGAGGCAAATTTTGACTTTGGGGCACTCCTATGAGGGCACAGCGTGAACAGAAGGCAACACTTGCTCTGCCCTGTTCCAATGTACAGCCAGTCTATTCTGGCTTCTTTTAGCTCTTTCATAAATCATGGAATTGTGGAGTGGTTTGGCATGGATGGGATATCAAAGATCCACTTGTTCCAACGTCCTGCCATGGGCAGGGACATCTTCCACTACCCCAGGTTGCCCCAAGCCCTGTTCAACTTTTGACACTTCCAGGGATAGAGCAACCACAGCTTCTCTGGGCAACCTGTGTCATGGCCTCATCACCCTCACAGGGAAGAAATTTTTCCTGCCCATGGCAGAGGAGCTGGAACAAAATGATCTTTCCAACAGAGACCATTCTGGAATTCTATGATTCCATGACCATGATGGTGAGGCAGAAGAAGAAAGGACAAGCTAAAGTTCCTTACATATTGGAGAACACAGAGTAATGCCAGAGTGAACCCCAGCACAATGGAAACTGAAAACCAGGTGCAAGAGGGCACAGACCTGCCCAAGAGACCAGCTACAAGAGAACAGAGTCAGTGCTCATCTCCTGCAGAGAAACCTGCTGAAAAACTGCACGTAAAGAGCAAAGGGAACACACAGGAGGGTGGCAATTGAGCCTGGGAATAGGAATGCATGGGAATGCAGTCCATGGCCTGCCTGCTTTGCATGCTGACAAGCGTGTGAGAGAGACAGGCACCTTCTGTCCCAGGCACAGCCTGGCTCCGGCTTGCACCACTCGTGCTCATTGCCAGGATTTTGCCAGAGTCTCTCATCCCCAGAGCTCAGTGCATGCAGCGAGCCTGGGCACTGCACATCTCCCTGACAGCACAGATTATTCCAGTCAGGCTTTTCAAAGCTGGAAAATGCCAGTTTTCAACAGCCTGTGAGGGGCAGAGATTTTCGAATTAATAGTCTGAAATCACAAGAAACACATCTGATACCGGCCTGAACATCGCTAAATCAGGAACCCGGGAGCTGCTCATTTCAAACCTTGTGATAGGAGCGAGTGAGAACAAGTTGGCAGTTTCCAGCGATCATGTGATGGGACGAAGTGACGAGCAATTAACGTTAGAAAAGAGAGAGAAAGAGAAAAAAACAACAACAACAAAAAAAAACCAACCCAGAAACCCAAGATCAGCACTGGCTGTTTCACTTTCACAGAGCCCCTATTCTTTTCCCTTCACGGGGGCGTAGGAGCAGCTGAAAGCCACATTCATCGGCGGGGTGTCTCGTTGAGATTCCGTCCTCACCCCCAGTCTCCGGGGGATTCAGTTATTTTGGCCGCTTCCAATTAACAGCAACCAAGTATCGTTTGTTCAGGGAGGGAGCTGCAAGGCGAGAAGGAGGGCGTGGATGATGGCCAGGCTGGATCATTACATCCACAATAAAAACTCCCGGCACAGGAGGAGAACGATCCTGTTCCAATTTTTCTCAACCTTTTGAAGAGGGTAATTGGAAACCCGAGTTTTTTCCCAGCTCTTTTGCTTTTTGGTCACAGTCTGATGGAAGGGTTTGAATGAGAAAATTTCCTACAGAGTACGGTCGATTTTCCCACCGGTCTGGCCCCCGAGTTCACTGTCTGGGGTTGAGGCTGGACCAATCTGTGATAGATTTGCAGACTGGTATTCAGGCATCAGAGGTTTACACAGGCTTCCAAAAAGGCAGTAATTCTTGGTAAATAAAGCAGAGAGGACCGAGGGTACCGAGCTTTGGGGAAGTCTTTAATAAATGCATGGCATTTAAAACGGGAGGAAAAAAAGAAGTGGTTGAGGACAGCATGAAAATACCAGCAGTGGCCAAGAGACTGGTTGGAGAGGTGCAGGTGATTAATGCCTGAATTCCTCTCTTGGGGCAGTTGAGCAAAAGTCCCAGGGGGGACTCCAGGTCAGTTTGAAGCTTGGGGTTTTATTGTGACCCCTTCCTGCATGGGATTAACTTTGGTGTCACACAGTTCCTACTGCACCAGTTCAGATGCACTTGATAAGCCCCATTCCAAACCCTGAAGGCTGGTTCTCCCTGAGCACAAACGTCTCCTCCTGTAATTAAACCATTCTGAAGGGCTGGAGAAGACTTTGAAAGACCATCCTGGGAGCACAGTGCCAGCTCCTCCATCCCATTGTGCCCCGTGTTTTAGAAAGGCCCCTCCAAAGCTGAGAAAATAAGGGACCATGGACTGGCTCAAGCAGCAGTCCTGTGCAGTCTTGGTATTACCTGCTTCTTTCCCCTCCCACAGATTTAGGTGCCAAAATTCCTCCAGACTGCAGCAGGAGCACCCAGAGCTCAGATCCCTTCTGTGGGGAGTTACTGCGATTTACATGGCATTTACAACCAGCACAAGGTTGCCCAGAGAAGCTGTGGCTGCCCCTGAATCCCTGGAAGTGTCCAAGGCCAGGCTGGATGGGGCTTGGAATAAACTGGGACAGGGGAAGATGTCCCTGCCCATGGCAGGGGGGAACTAAACTGGATAAGCTTTAATGCTCCTACCAACCCAAACCACTCTGTGATTCTGTGGTTTGTGCCAGGGACCAGCCCTGCCAGGGCAGGCAGCAGGGTTTGAAGGACTTATCTACACTCCAGCATCAAAGAAGTGGAAATCCCCACAACCGGAGAGAGGCCAGGTGCTTGGGGCTTCTGTTAACTGAGCTTACACTTCCCTTCTATGAAATGAGGATATCAGTCCTCATCTGCCTGATGGAAATGAGATATCATGCTCCTAATGCACTGGGCAGTGCTGGGACTACTTGACAGTGCATTACATAGAAGATTTTATTTCCCTCAAGGCACTTAGGTACCCTGTTAGATCTACATAAGCCTGTTACTCCTCCAACAGGGACCTGCACAGGTTGGGATGTTCTGGAAGGTAAAAGGTGATGCCATGGATTTACTGCAGGGCGTGACTTAACCCGATCTGGTAAGAAAAAAGGTCAAAATAACCTCGTGGAAAAATTCAAATAAAAGAAGATGGCTGAAATTCTCCCCTTCTTTATCCACACACACACAACACAGAGTGTGCAGCCTGAGCAGGGTTTGTCCAAGCTTGTATCCCTCAGGAAACCAATGTCCCGTGATGCTGGGAGACGAGCCACAAAAGCCAGCGGGGAGGTGGCAGGATCCCCCACGGAAGCTATGGCAGTGTCAGCTCCCCTGCAATTCCTGGCCTGGGAGAGAGCTGGGCCAGCAGCCAGCTCAGCCTTGCTGAGCAGCAAGTGCCTCTTGACATGGGCTCAGCGTTGCCTGAGCTTTGGGATGGGGCCAGGGGATGAGAGCAGCGGAGCCAGCGCAGGGAACGCTGTGCTCGGAGGGCACAAAGCAAAACAAAGCTGCTGGCAAGTGCCACATCCCTGCAGCAAAACATCCCAACAAAGGGGGGCACCCCCGAGGGCCTGTGGAGTTTGGGGGAGCAAAGCAGGGGAGCGGAACCCCAAAGTTAGGAAACCAAAGGTTGGGTGAGGCTGGTGGCTTTATTGTGAGTCCGAGCATCACATGCAAGGGGAGGGGGTTGATTTTCATAACATCAGGTTCCCAAAGATCAGCTGGGCTGGCTTGGCCATTCCTGGGCTGCTGCACCCCTCAAACGGGTGGCCACACACAAACTGTCAGCCAGGAACAACTCCTGTACTGTGCTATCTCCCAAACCATGTTAGGGAATGGCACAGTTCTGGTTTGCTGTGATAGAACAGCTACAGTTTCCTCATGCCTAACTGGGTTAGAGTTTGGTGATGCTGCTGATAACACAGCAAATAATTCCTGAAAAAAAGAAGAAGCCCACCTGCAGCACCAGTTAATATTCACTAATTCTACTCGCAGACTCTGGCTGAGAATTTCCTCCTCTGGCAAATCCACTTCTCCTGTATCAAAGTTTGCTCAAAGGCGAGGTAACATTCTGCAGCTTTTCTTCCTGATCTCACTAATCCTTTGTTGTTTGTGCTTTCCTGATCAGCTCACCACTTTCTTTTCCCACACAAAGTCAACCCAGCACTTGATGCTTTGGGGCTGGATTTCAGGTGGCTGTGAAATCCCTGGACGAGTACACCAGGAATCAAACCAGACCAGGACATGGTCCCAAACTATAACCATAACGTTTCTGAAGTGTCAGCACACTCCTGGGCATGGTTTTGGTGCTGCCACCCCACCAGTCCCTGCCTGCTGTATTCAGGCATGCAGGGATCACTGATGGACTGAAACTGGAATTGTGCCAGCAAAGTATGGGGGGGTTTTCCCCCTGCACCAACTGAAAAAGAAGACTTGATTTGTCACAGCAGCAATCCCACTTTCACCTCCTAAATTTCCTTCAGCCCTAATCTTTCTTTTAGTACAGATCTAGAACTGGGAACTCCAGCTAGCACAGGGAGACCCCAAACAGCCCTCTCTGCTTAGATCCATCTGCTGATAGGACAACCCTGGAACCATCTGCCTGCGGGCAGAGTGACCAAACCAGACTGGCCTTGTGCTGTTTGTGGGTTCAAATCATCCCGAAAAGAACCTCTGGGCTGAGGCTGCTCAGCTTTGCTCTCATCCACAAAAGCCTCTCACACAAAAACATTTTTTTTTTTTTTTTTAAGGCTGGGGGTTTTAGAGCTTTGGTCACTCGAAAAAAATGTATATAAATCATGCAGAGCCCTGCGGCTGCTGCGGGCAAGGAGGAGCTTCTGCCAGAGAGAGACTGCAGCCCTGTGCCAACCCCGTGGAGCTGTGAGCTCTCCCCTGCACCAGAAACCTTTGTCCTCGTCCAGGACCTTGTCCAATTTAACCCCATGGCCTCTTCCAGCCAGGTTCTAGGTTTGCAGTGACAGTAGTGATGCCCTCCCTGGAGGCTACAAAGCTCCAAGGAAGAGCCAGATGGCAGATTCCCTCCACAAAAAGGATGAAGGTTGTGCTGCATTCACTTGCTTAGAGTCCTACCCAATCCCAAGGATTTGGTGGGGCTTGGAGGGTGGGAAGGAGCTGGGAGCAAGCTTCCCCTTATTACCTGGAAGTGTCCAAGGCCCAGTTGGACGGGGCTTGGAGCAACCTGGGATAGTAAAAGGTGTCTCTCTCTCCCCGTGGTAGGGAGTTGGAACTAGATCATCTTTAATATTTCTTCCAACCCAAACCATTCCACGATTCTGAAAAGAATGAAGCTTATAAGGTATGGCTTCTGTACAGCTGCAGCCTCCAGCAGCCTCCCTGGGGAATTTTATTCTTCTGGGATTTACTAATGATTAATTGTTTATGCGATGAAAGGGCCACTGACTCCATGAGCCAGGGTCACTCCATAAACTGGCAGATAAAAAATTAAGCTGGTGCCTGACTCAAGATGTGCAAGTAGCAGCAAGCTCACCCATGTGACCCGGTGGTGGCACCTTCCTTGTCCCCAGCCTCGCTGGCACAGCCATCCCTCCCTGCCATCCCTCCCTGCATCCACAGGGACACAGCCCTCCCCTGCTTGGCCACAGGCTGCAGCTTCAGCGTAAACAAATAAAAGCAATTAATGCCCAGGAAACAGAAAATCCTGCAGAGTGCAGGGCTGTTAACCCACAGCTTCCCCAGCTGCATGGGAGGAAATGTGCAACTGTGTGTAGTTTGGCCTAATGAGCCTTGAGTGGGTTTCTAGGAATTGTTTGCAGCAGGTATCACCTCTGCTCCAAGGCAGGAGCAGAGTCTGCTGCTAGAATTCAGAATTCATGGCTGCCTGTCCCCTCCCTGCCCTGGCAGAGGGCAAAACCACACTTCAGACCTGCTGGATTCATCCTTTTTCATGACCTTTCCATAACTGTGCTCTTTTTCAACTGCTGCTGCCAGGGCAGCATTACACTCCTCCTCATCCTAATCCACATCAAGCCACCCTAGAATCCTAAAATGTTTTGGGTTGGAAAGGACCTTAAAGCTCATCTCGTTCCAACCCCCCTGCCATGGGGAGGGACACCTTCCACTAGACCAGCCAAGCCTCATCCCACCCAAAAATCCTCCAACTACTGATATGTAAATCATTCCCCAGCTCTGAAGCCACAATCCCACAGCATCCCACAACAAGTGCACCTCTCCATCCCAGTAAAAACCTGTGTGCCCCAGTCAAAGCCACCTCTGGGATGCTCCATACCCAACCCTGCTCACGCCAGAGAGGAATTGGTTTGACGCCAAACAAACAACTGTGAAAGGTTTACCTGAGTTCATGTATCTATATATTTGTGCTGAAGAAAACCAGAACACTTTAAGACTGTTCACAATACTTCCTTCCCCCCCCACCCCGCCCCCCCAAAAAAATAATTAAAGATTAAAAAAGTGAGATGCTTGTGGTATTTTCAGCCAGGAAAAAATCCAGAGGGGACATAGTGGGGACATGACCCCGAGGCGTCCTGGAGAAGATCAGCAGGGAACAACCCTTCGGTGACCCTTTGGAGACGCGCCCCAGCCCGTGTCTGCCTAAGGAGCGGGCGGCAGCTCCAAGGCAAACACCGGGAGCTGGTTCTTCTCCCAGCTCAGGGCTGAGCTATGCATCTCCTTCCCGTGGCCTCCAGAGCTCCCCGGGTGTCAAAGTCATTCAAGGAAAATCCGCCCACAGCCATTTCAAACAAACACGGAGGAAAACCACTGCCCACCTCTCTCCTTCAGGAAGCCCTTGAGATACCGGTAGCGGGGGAATTTAAGGCAAAAATCCCTGTCTCCCTGCTCATCCCTCCCCTCCTTAAGCTCTCTGCCAGCACCCACCTGACCACTGGACCAACCCCGGCTTGATGAACCACAATTGTGCGTGGCACAGGGGGAAATATCCCGCGTCCCCCGCATCCCAGGGGTGTCTGCACTGCACACCGAGCACCCCCCGCACCCATCCCTGCATCCCGCTTTCCCCGCAGGGAAGGATGCTCCGGGCGCGCCGGGGATGCAGGAGCGGCGGTACCTGCGCGGGGCTCCCGGAGAGCACCGGGAACTCGCTGGGGACCCTCGGCTGGGTGTCCCGAGGGGAGAGAGAAGGGGACAGCGGGGATGGGATCGCCCGCACTCACCGCCCCCCCGCAGTGTCCGCTCTCAGTGCCCGCACTCCACGGCTACACTCACCTCCCGCACTCAATGCCGGCTCTCCCGCGCCGCACTCCGCGTTCTCAGTGTCCCCTCTCGGCGTCCCCTCGGTGCCTGCTCTCTCCTCCCCCGTCCCGCCGCCGAGTCCTGGGGCCGCCGCCGCCTCCGGGAGCCCCCGCGGCCGCCCCGCGCAT
>VWZU01016078.1:92338-130287 GCA_013397095.1 Sterrhoptilus dennistouni
AAAAAAAAAAAGTTTTTACACAAGCAGATAGTGATAGAACAAGGGGGAATGTTTTTTAACTTGCCAGAGGACAGGGTTAGGTGGAATATTGGGGAAAAAAAATCCTTCTCTGTGAAGATTGCCCAGAGAAGCTGTGGCTGCCCCTGGATCCCTGGAAGTGCCCAAGGCCAGGCTGGATGGAGCTTGGACCAACCTGGGATAATGGAAAGAGTCCCTGCCCGTGGCAGGGGATGGGAATGAGATGAGCTTTAAGGTCCCTCCCAACCCAAACCACCCTGTGATTCTAAGACACATCCAAAATCGCCTTTTCCATTCCAAATGCCAGGGGACCTGTTGATTTTGTGTGTTCGCCCCCAAACCGCTGGACTCACACCGGGGTGGCGGAGTCACACCGCGTGGAAGGAAAAAGAAACGCCCGCTCAGCCCGTGCGGGGTGAAAACACCCGGAAACGGCCCTCCCCAGAATAAAATATATATTAAAAAAAACCCCTAAATTTGTTTTCAATAAGTTTTTGTTGGGTTTTTCTTGGTTTGGGATTCTATCTGGGTGTTTTTGTTGTTTTCCTGTTTGCTTTTAAAATTATTTTTCCCTTAGAACGGCGTTTGCAGCCCCTCGGTGACGTCCAAGAGCCGGAACCGGGACCAAATTCCACCCCCGGCACCCCTGGCCCCGCCCCCTGCACCGACCCTACATTTTTATAGGCTGAACTTCCTGTCCATCACTTTATCGGCGTCTTATTGGCTGGCGCTGGGCGCTGCCGACCAATCAGGAACGCCGTGGGGCGGGACGAGGNTTTTTCCCTTAGAACGGCGTTTGCAGCCCCTCGGTGACGTCCAAGAGCCGGAACCGGGACCAAATTCCACCCCCGGCACCCCTGGCCCCGCCCCCTGCACCGACCCTACATTTTTATAGGCTGAACTTCCTGTCCATCACTTTATCGGCGTCTTATTGGCTGGCGCTGGGCGCTGCCGACCAATGAGGAACGCCGTGGGGCGGGACGAGGGCGGGTTTCCCGCGCAGTGGCGGGAAAGGAGCCGCGTTTGGCGCGAAACGGGAGAGCGGCGGGGGCGGACCGGGGGCTCTGATCGGACCGCGGGGCCTGAGCGGATCGCGGGACCAGCCCGGCTCCCCTCGGCCCTCACCGCCTTCCCCGGCAGCAGCGGAGGGATCCGTCCCAGGGCGGCCGGCAGAATGGCGGCGCCGGCGGGCGGGCTGGAGGATGCGGAGCTGCGGGAGGCGCAGCGCGATTACCTCGATTTCCTGGATGATGAGGTGAGACGAGCTGGGAGGCGCGGGTGCTGCGTCCCCTCCATGTCCCCCAGGGTACATGATACCCTGATCCGTGTCCCCATATCCCCTCCCCCCTGTATCCTCGGGGATTGAGGACCATCTCATCCCTGTGCGCCCCCGCCCCATGTCTGCTCCCGAAGTTCGGGAACACCTGGTCCCTGTGCCCGACCGTCCCCCCAATCCAAGTCCCCGGGAATTGGGAACCTCCTGATCCTTCCTGCCATGTACCCCAAGGGGTTGGGAGATCCTGGTTCCTGTCCCCCCAATCCTGGTCCCTGTCCCCCCATTCCTAGCAGGGGTTAGGGAGCACCTGGTCCCTCTGTTGCCCCTTCCTGCTTAGCCGGTGGGATGAAAGGGATCCGGCTCTGCAGGAATGAACACCTGGGGGGTTTTTCACACAGGCGGACATGCAAAGTGAGTTGCTTTTTGGGTGTCTTTCCCCCACTCCCATTTGCAGGAAGACCAAGGGATTTACCAGAGCAAGGTCCGGGACATGATCAGTGACAACCAGTATCGGCTCATTGTCAACATCAACGACCTGCGGCGCAAGAACGAGAAGAGAGCCAGCAGGTGGGTGTGGGGCACTGGGGGCACCTGGGGCACTGGGCCTGACAGGGCTTTCAAAGGTCCAGCCCTGGTTCTGCAGGTCATTTGCCACAAGAAAGCACCAAACTTTGTCCTCTGGTGAAAGCCAGGGCCTCCCCACCCTCACAGGGAACCAATTCCTTCCCAATATTCCATCTAACCCTTCCCTCTGGCAGCATGAAGCTATTCCCCTTGTCCTCTCCCTCCACCGCTTGTCCCACATCCTTGTCCAGCTGCCTTGGAGCCCCTTTAGGCACTGGAAGGGGCTCTAAGGTCTTCTCCAGGCTGAACAACCCCACTACTCTCAGCCTTTTTGAGGATATTTCAGACCAGCCTTGCCAATCTGGCCAGGGTCGTGTGAGGCTCTTTTAGATATGCTTGGAGTTGTTCTCCTCCTGGCTGTTGGTGCCAGTGCACCTCACACAGAGCTGCAATGATGTTTGATTTTTTTTCTGCTCCTGGTAAACTCATGGAGCAAGGAGAGGTGTGGGAAAAGTGTTGAGGAGGAAGGGGTTGACCCATGTGCTGTGTCACCTCCCTGTGCTGCAGGCTGCTGAGCAATGCCTTCGAGGAGCTCATCGCCTTCCAGCGCGCCCTGAAGGATTTTGTCGCCTCCGTCGACGCCACCTACGCCAAGCAGTATGAGGACTTCTACATCGGGCTGGAGGGCAGCTTTGGCTCCAAGCACGTGTCCCCACGGACACTGACAGCCTGTTTCCTCAGCTGCATCGTCTGCGTGGAGGGCATCGTGACAAAGTGTGAGACTGGGGGACACCCAGGGGCTCTGGGTGGGGAGGAGGGGCTGGAGCCCTCCAGGAGCTGTGGCGTGGAGAGGGACTTGGGACAAGGGTCTGGAGGGACAGGACAAGGGGGAATGGCTTTACACTGGCAGAGGGTAGGATTAGATGGGATGTTAGGGAGGAATTGTTCCCTGTGAGGGTGGGGAAGCCCTGGCACAGGTTGCCCAGAGAAGCTTCCATCCCTGAACTTGTCCAAGGCCACTTTGGACAAGGCCTGAAGCAACCTGGGGTAGTGGAAGGTGTCACTGCTTGTGGCAGGGAATGGAACTGGGTGATCTTTAATGTTCCTTCCAACCCAAACCATTCCATGATTCTGTGTCCTGCCAACCTGTGCCAGGGAACAGGGAGCTTGGCTGAAGGTCTTGAGTGTTGGGATGGTCTTTAAAATCAGCAAATCTTATCCATGTTTGACAGGAAGTTGTGACCCAAGTAATTTTAGTGTTGGAGACCCTTTTGGGGGCTGTCTGCTGACAGAGATGTGGGACATCTCAGCTCCTAAGTCCTCACTTTTCCACCCCCAGGCTCTCTGGTGCGTCCCAAAGTTGTCCGGAGTGTCCATTATTGCCCAGCTACCAAGAAAACCATTGAGCGCCGATACACCGACATGACCTCCTTGGATGCTTTCCCGTCCAGCTCTATCTACCCTACAAAGGTGAGGTGAAGCAGGTTCCTCTAGGAGCTCCAGCCTCCAGTTCTGCTAAACAACCCTTTCGCTGAATTCACAGAATCACTAGGTTGGAAGAGACCTTCAAGATCACTGTGTCCAACCCATGTCCTAACACCTCAACTAAACCATGGCACTGAGTGCCATATCCAGTCTTTTTTTAAACACATCCAGAGACGGTGACTCCATCACCTCCCCAGACCATTCCCCTACTTTATTACTCTTTCAGTAAAATACTTTTTCCTAATATCCAACCTATATTTCCCTTGACGCAGCTTGAGACTGTATCCTCTTGCTCTGTCAGTTGCTTCCTGGAGAAAGAGACTGACCCCTACTTGACTACAGCCACCTTTTAGGAAGTTCTAGAGAGTGATAAGGTCACCCCTGAGTCTCCTTTTCTCCAGGCTAAACAACCTCAGCTCCCTCAGTCATTCCTCACAGGGTTTGTGTCCCCAGCCCCTCACCAGCCTCGTTGTCTCCTCTGGATGCGCTCAAGTGTCTCGACATCCTTCCTAAACTGAGGGGCCAGAGCTAGACACAGCATTCAATGTCCATCCTAAACTGAGAGGCCAGAGCTGGACACAGCACTCAATGTCCATCCTAAACTGAGGGGCGAGAAACTCAGGCTGCTTTCCAGCAGCCTCGTGCAGCTTGGGTGATGCAGCCTGTACTCCCCCTGCTCAGCTGCCCCCACCTCTCCTCCCTGCTCTCCTGAAAAATGGTGCTCATCTTTTAACTTGGGTTCCTGCTTTAGGATGAAGAGAACAACCCCCTGGAGACAGAGTTTGGCCTCTCAGTGTACAAGGACCACCAGACCATCACCATCCAGGAGATGCCTGAGAAGGCCCCGGCGGGGCAGCTGCCGCGCTCGGTGGATGTGGTTCTGGACGATGACCTGGTGGACAGGGTGAAGCCTGGGGACCGCATCCAGGTGGTGGGGACCTACCGCTGCCTGCCAGGGAAGAAAGGGGGCTACACTTCAGGCACTTTCAGGTGGGTCTTTTTGGGATTCAGCCCTCCCACCCTGCTTGGCTGGGTTTCTGGAAGGTGGGATATGGCAGGTGGCCATCAGGGAGGTTTGGGTCAAACAATGGCTTAAATCTCTTGGAAGTGGTTTGCAGCTTGATCCTGTTTACCAGATATGCTGAGTTGCAAAGGAGCCACAAGGATCGTTGAGTCCAGTTCCTGGCCCTGCACAGGACAGTCCAGCAATGCCACCTTGTGCAGCCCTGAGAGCATTGTCCAAACTCTGCTGGAGCTCTGGCAGCCTTTGGGCCATGCCCATTCCCTGGGGAGCCTGTTCAGTGCCCCAAAACCCTGTGGGGGAGGAGCCCTTCCCTGATATTCAACCGAAACCTCCTCTGACACAACTCCAGCAGTTCCCTCAGGTCCTGTCACTGGTCACCAGAGAGAGATTGGTGCCACTTCTCCACTTCCCCTCGTGAGGAAGCTGTAGACTGTGATGAGGTCTCCCCTCACAATGTGCAGCTGTGACTTCCAGCTGTGTCCAGAAGGGTTTGAATGCTTTTAAAAGATGCTCCATTGATGGTCCATCACAGTTAGATCAAGGGTGATACAGCTGCCAAAGCTTCCCAGCCCCTTCCAGGGTTTCCTAGAGCAAATGATGGCCCTGTGGAAGCTTCTGCTGTGTTTTTGTGGGGTTTACAGAGCTGACCACAGCTATGTCCCTTCTCTAGGACCATCCTCATTGCCTGCCACGTGAAGCAGATGAGCAAAGATGTCCGACCTCTCTACTCTGCTTCAGATGTGGCCAAGATCAAGAGGTTCAGCAAGAGCCGCTCCAAGGTATCCAAGTCTTGTGTCCAGGCATGAAGTTTCAGCTTGGTGTGTACCTAAGGAGGTTCTTGTTGGGTTGCTTCAACCCTCTTAGCAGGTTGTTGGATTTTCTAACTAATTTTCTTTGGATTTTCTGCTTAGACTGGGATCAGACCCTTGTTGTTTTTCTTGCTGTTTCTGTACTGCTTGCAGAGCATCCTTCCTGCTGGCAGCTCTGCTGTGTCTTGACCCTACCAGCAGGTTTCCAGAGAATTTCTTCGGCAGGAGAAACACCTCTTTTCTCATCCCAGACTGAGATAATGGAGTTCTGCTGCAGCATCTCATGCTCAGAGCTTTCGTTTGTAGCACAGAGAGGAGCAAGCCTTGCTCTCACAGCTTTTTTTTGGGTGACAGTGACAAGATGGTCCTGTCAAATAAATCCCAATGTGAAAGAAAACAGCCTTCTTTCCAAATAATTTTCATCCATGTGGCTTTGTGATAGAAATAAGCTGAAATTTGGGCTGAAATGGTATTTTGAAGTATTGCTTGTTCTTGCTTGCTCCAGCCCATGTCATGGGCCATGCTCTGCCTCTTCTGCCTTAGGATATCTTTGACCAGCTGGCCAGATCCCTGGCTCCCAGCATCCATGGGCATGAGTACATCAAGAAGGCCATTCTCTGCATGCTGCTGGGAGGGGTGGAGAAGATCCTGGAGAACGGGAGCCGCATCCGAGGAGACATCAACATCTTGCTGATAGGTCTGGGAGGGCTGGGCCGACGCACCCTTGGGTGGTGTTGTTGGGGGTGAGGTGAAGGATTCTGGATTTTAGTTTTGTGGAGTAACTGAGGTTAGAAAGGACATCTGGAGGTTCCTGGTCCAGGGATGTGCACAGGGATGAGCTGGTGTTGCTGGTAGGTCAGGTTGCTTTGGGACTTGTCCGGTTGGTTTTGAACATATCCAAGGATGGAGATGTGTCCAGATGTGGAATCATCAGCACAAGAAAGATGTGGACCTGCTACAGCAAGTGCATAGGAAACCTTGGACAGGAGTGCAGGGACTGGACCCCACCCCTGCTCTGGAGCCAGGCTGGGAGGTCTGGGGTTGTTCAGCCTGGAGAAGTCTCCAGGGACACCTTGGAGCCGCTTCCAGTACCTAAAGGGGCTCCAGGAGAGCTGAAGAGGGACTTGGGACAAGGGCCTGGATGGGGAGGACACAGGGAATGGCTTCCCACTGCCAAAAGGCAGGGTTAGATGGGAAAGAATTCTTGGGAAATTGGGAAAGAATTCTTGGCTGTGAGGGTGGTGAGGCCCTGGCACAGGTTGCCCAGAGAAGCTGTGGCTGCCTCTGGATCCCTGGAAATGTCCTGGAAGGTTGGATGGGCCTTGGATCAACCTGGGATAGTGGAAAGTGTCCTGGCCCATGGCAGGGGTTTGGAATGAGGTGACCTTTATTGTCCCTTCCAACCCAAACCTGTCCATGGTTCTAGGGAATCCCATGACCTCTGTGAGCCATTATCCCAGTGTTTGCCCATGGTTAAGGAGACTCGTTTTTCTGTTTCTGCTGTCCCATTGGGGTTTCCTATAGTCTGAGTTGTCCCCATTTCCTCTTGTCCCATCTCCATCACCTCAAGTCTCTTATTTCCTCTATTTCCTCCCATGGGATTATTGATGATGGTGGAAGATTATCTTCTTACCTTATTTTAATGAAGTCGGAACAAAACCCTTAAATCCCCTTTCCCCTCCACCTATCCCTGGCCTGAACACTCCCAAACCAGACATAGGGTGATGGTGCTCTTGGCATCCAGGGGATGAGTTATTCATTCCTAAATGTGCCATTCTCCATCCCAGGAGACCCTTCTGTGGCCAAATCCCAGCTGCTGAGGTATGTGCTGAGCACGGCACCCCGGGCCATCCCCACCACCGGCAGGGGCTCCTCTGGTGTTGGTCTCACTGCTGCTGTCACCACGGACCAGGAGACAGGTGAGGAGCTTTGGGGTGATGACTGTTTTCCTCCTGGCAGGGACTCTGTGACATCCAAAGGCTGCTGATCTCAATGATCTGGGAGGTCTTTTCCAATTTAATGATTTTGTGATGTTCATTCTGCAGTGACACTTCTTGCAGGATTTGCTCCACCAGGAGCTTTATGGTAATGATCATTCGGGATCATGGGATCCTGTGTTTTGGGGTATTTTCTCTACCTCTCTCAGGTGGTGGTTTTCTTTACTCTTCTTCCACTTGATGCCACGTCTGAGAGCTTAGCAGCAGCCTTCCTCATGGGAAGACATTCCTAACCCTGATCCTAACCCTAAGCATTCTCTCTGCTGTAGAGTTGGGTCGGAGAGCAACCCAGAAGGACACTGCTGCTCCTTGAGGTTCACCCTCATCCTAGGAGTGATGACTATGGCAGGGCAGGAGATGTGCAGGGCCAATGGGTGGTGTTGACCCTGTTTTTCCCCCATCCCATCCCAGGGGAGCGGCGACTGGAAGCAGGAGCCATGGTGCTGGCCGACCGGGGCGTGGTGTGCATCGACGAGTTCGACAAGATGTCTGACATCGACCGCACGGCCATCCACGAGGTGATGGAGCAGGGACGGGTCACCATTGCCAAGGCTGGAATCCAGGCCCGCCTCAACTCCCGCTGCAGCGTCCTGGCCGCTGCCAACCCTGTCTATGGCCGGGTGAGTGCTGCTCTTACCCTTCCCTGGGCAAGGGAAAGTTCTGGGAGGATGAATTCCAAAGGATCCCCCAAAAGCAGTGAGTTGGATGCGTGGCGCAGCGAAGAACTTGTTGGTTTGGTGTTGTGGTCGTGGCTCTCCTGGAGGAGAGGGGAGTTCCTGGGGTTTCTCACCCTGTTTTGGTTCTGCCTGGGTGTTGTGGCAACCCAGTGGACCCTCATGCTGGTGGTGAGCCTCAGTCTTCGTGTGTCATCAGGGTTCGCAAAAAATATTTGTTTTCCTTGGAAATAAGAGCCTTGCAGGGTGGGGAAAAGGGGCTGTACTGCTGCAGCAGGCTGGGTTTGGTGTGGTATCCATCCATCCATCCATCCATCCATCCTTTCAGGCCTTGCTCAAGGAGGCAACCCAACCTCCCTGGCAGCCAGGATTGGCCTCTGAGTGTCGTCGTAGGACACAAAAGAAAGATGAGAGACTGCAAATATTTCAGAAGGCAAAGAGCATAGAAAAAAAGGCTTTATTGTCTAATTCTTACTACCTTTTATAAGGTGTTCTGATACAGACTTAACATGATTGGTGAATAGAAACGACACCTCTCTAATCCCATTGGTTAAACTAGAGAAGCAGCAAAACACCACCTGGAGAAATATTGTTTTCAGAAAGAATAGTTGTTTGCCAAGATTGTTTGGAGAAGAAGCTTTTTTGAGAATTTTTTCCTTGGGAAAAAGTTAGCAGGCTAAAATCTCTCAGACCCAGAAATATCAGGCCCACACCTGAGGGTATCCTGTAACCCTTCCTTGCTGTCCTTCCCCAGTATGACCAGTACAAGACGCCCATGGAGAACATCGGCCTGCAGGACTCGCTGCTCTCCCGTTTCGACCTGCTTTTCATTGTGCTGGACCAGATGGACCCTGAGCAGGACAGGGAGATCTCGGACCACGTCCTGCGCATGCACCGCTACCGCAACCCCAACGAGCAGGATGGGGATGGTGAGTCCTGTCCCTCCTCAGCCAGGTGTCACCCCTTGGTGGCAGCTCTGTTTCTGGGGACTATTAGAAACTGCTCCAGAGGGTAAAATCCTGTTCTCTGTATGTTCCCCTTTCCAGCCATGCCCTTGGGCAGTGCTGTGGACATGCTGGCTACGGATGATCCTGACTTTGTGCAGGAGGAGGAGCAGGAGCTGCAGGTCTATGAGAAACACGACGACCTCCTGCACGGTCCCAACCGCCGCAAGTGAGTCCTGCCATACCCTGGAGCACCCTGAGGGTGTCCAGCACTGGGTTCATATTGAATTTCTCTCTGAGCCAGATTGTTTTAGCTCCGGTAGGGTTCAATACACTCTGAGGGTGTCCAGCACTTCTCAGAGTGGCTTAGAATAATTGCAAGATGGCTGTTCAGGTGTGCTTTGAAAATCAAAAGGTTTTAATAAATGAGAAAATAACAAATGATACAAAAACAAAACAGAAGCTGTGTGCAAGTGCAGGGAAGTCTTTACACCTGGCTAAACCACCCCAAAAACCCCTGAGCAGCAATGTGCTCCTTCTTAAGTACTTAATGTTTCAGGAGGGCTTTTGGCTTGCTGCCCTATAGAAACTAGCAACATTTCTGAAGAACAGCTACAGACACCAACAGGTGCCTTTGCCTTATCAGTGAGCCTACCACACTGTAAGAAGGGCATGGAAGATTCTCCTTTTTCTTCCTTTAAAGTCTTGAAGTGAAACTGAAACCCTTATCTCATTTGGAAACATTTGCTTGGATGTGAGGATGTACTGCAATGGGTTCATCGGTTTTGCCTGAGGATCCAGACAGTGCCAGTGATGCTCCAGCTGATCCATGGGTAGGATGCTAAGGGAGCCTTGCTTGATCTCTTGTGCCAGGCAGGTGGGGAACATCAGGAGCTGAATTCCCTACACACCTGGATGCTCCTGAAGGGGTATAAGTGGATGGAAAGCCGTTCCCTCCTGTGGATAACGTGGGTGTACGTGCATTCCCGCAGGGAGAAGGTGGTCAGCATGGAGTTCATGAGGAAGTACATCCATGTAGCAAAGATGATCAAGCCCGTGCTGACGGAGGAGGCGGCGAGCTACATCGCCGAGGAGTATTCCCGCCTGCGCAGCCAGAGCCAGATGAACTCAGACGTGGCCAGGGTGAGCCCTGGGAGCAGGAGGAAACTTGGGCCAGCAGGAGGGAAACTGAGGCACAGGCCTCTTTTCTTATGGGTGTTTTCCACCTTGGATGTGACACTTCTCTGTGAGGGTCACACAGAAACCTCTCTCTGTCCCTCCAGACCTCCCCCATCACAGCCCGGACCCTGGAGACCCTGATCCGCCTCTCCACGGCTCACGCCAAGGCCAGGATGAACAAGACTGTGGATATGCAGGATGCTGAGGCAGCTCTGGAGCTGGTGCAGTTTGCCTACTTCAAAAAGGTAGGGGGAAGGTGTCCCTCTGTTCCCAGGGGATCCTGAAATTGTCGTTGGAAAGGTTGGACTTGATGCAAGCTGAGCACCCTGGGCTGCTGGTGTGAACTTTCCTGGACACATTGTGGGATCAGGACACCCCTTTGGGATTTTGGGTGCTTAGGGTTGGTCCCTAAAAGCAGCTTGAGTGAAAATGAGGTCTGAGTCCATCCTGCCTTTCCCACACAGGTGCTGGAGAAGGAGAAAAAGCGCAGGAAGCCAGTGGAGGATGACTCGGAGACTGAGAAAGAGGAAGATCAGGAGTCGCAGGACAAGGAGGAGCGCAGGACAAGGAGGTAGGAGGCACATGGTACAAAGGGCATCAGCCTCTTTTGAGGTTGCCACAGGCCTTGGGGAAATTATCCACGTTTTGCTCAGCCAGGTGGTTTGTCCCACCCCATTTGTGGTAGAGGGACATCATAATTTCATGGATAAAGAACTGGCTGTGGGAGCTGTGGGTGCCCCTGGATCCCTGGAAATGTCCACGGCCAGGTTGGATGGGCCTGGCAGCAACCTGGGATAGTAGAAAGTGTTCCTGCCTATGGCAGGAGGTGGAACAGGATGATCCTTAAGGTCCCTTCCAACCCAAACCCTTGGGTGACCTCTCCTTCCCCCTCCCAGGAGGAAGAAGGCGCGCACGGAAGGCGAGGAGGGCTCCTACGACCCCTATGACTTCAGTGACGCCGAGGAGGAGATGCCACAGGGTGAGTCCCTGGGTTTGGTGACACCTGGCTCCTTGAGGGTGCTGCTGGGTCTGCACAGCCTGGGAAGAGCAATGCTGCTGTTACCTGTGGTCCCTGGTGTGGTACAGTATCATTCAGAGCCACACATCCATATGGGACAAGGTTAGATGGGATGTTAGGAAGGAATTGTTCCCTGTGAGGGTGGGGAGGCTCTGGCACAGGTTCCCAAAGAAGCTGTGGCTGCCCCTGGATCCCTGGAAGTGTCCAAGGCCAGGTTGGATGGGCCTTGGAACAACTTGGAATAGTAGAAGTTGTCCCTGCCTGTGGCAGGGATTGGAACTAAATGATCTTTAAGGTCCCTTCCCACCTAAACCATTTTGTGATTCTGTTGCTTATTAATTTTTTTCCATTCAGCTCCAAACCACAGCATAAATAACAGTATTGGGAGGCAGTTTGGCATCACCCTCTGTCCTGAGCCCAGCACTTTTGCTCTCTGGGTACCTGGTCACCAGGCACAGGGTGAAGGTAACTCTTCCTTCTGCTCCAGTTCAGGCACACCCTCCGAAAACACCTGAAGCCTCAGGAGCTGGTGAAGGGAAGAAAGTGGAGTTGGCTGAGCCAAGGTGAGTCGGGGCTGTCCCTGTGTGTCCACCTCCCCAGTGGCTCCAGGCTGTTGTCCCATGCTCGAGGTGCATCTGTGATGTTCCCACCTCTGGTTCTTGGCTTTCCTACTGAGTTCTGCTGCTTGAATGGGGAAGGGCTGAGGCATCCTGGGCTGGGAACAAGGATTTATGGATGATTCCCTCTCCTCTGACCAGGTTGAAGGCGTTCAAGGCTGCTCTGCTGGAGGTGTTCAAAGCTTCCCATGCCCAGTCCGTGGGCCTGAAGAGCGTGATGGAATCCATCAACCGCGACAACCCCGAGCCCTTCTCGGCTGCCGAGGTGAAGATGGCCCTGGCTCACATGCAGGATGACAACCAGGTCATGGTGTCTGATGACATCATCTTCTTAATCTGAGCCCCTCTGGGTGCAGGAGCCAAAGTTCTTTGTGGACTCTCAGCCTGGAGACTCTTGGTGTTTGAATGCTTCATGTGGCTGAGCTGGATTTTGGGGGGCTCAAGTCTCTGCACTTCCTTGCTGTGCATTGCTGGCACCAAAAAGAGAGCCAGGAGGTCTGGAAGATCTTGCTGTCTTTAAAGTGGAGTATTTGGGAAGAAGTTTCTGCATAGAGACAAAAGGAAAAACCTAGGAGCAAATTGTCAGTGTTTTTAATGTATTGTTTTTAGCTTTGGTCTTAAGAGTTTCAGCTTTTTAATAAAAAAATCTGGATTTAGGAATCCAGCATTCAGTAGTGGTGATGGGAAGCAATGTGAGAGCTCCACTGTTAGTGAAGCTTTTATTTCCCCCCTTTTTTTCCATTTTGCCCCTATTATATAGCCTAGATCTGCTTGTCTCACAGGGAAAGGTGCCTCAAGCCTGTCCTGTTGGTTCTCCCCTTCCCACCCATCTTTTGGAGGATGATTCTTGGCAATGGGGGGCCAGGTGTAGCCTGACCTGTTCTACTGCCCATGGGTCAGCTTGATTATCCAGATTTCACACCCCTGATGGGAGTTTTGCCCCCAGGGAAGGACCTTGGAAAGTCTCAGAGCTGCCCAGGAAATGTGTCCCTGGCATGGATGGATTCCATCTCCTCCTGCTCCTGCCTTTTAGCCTTGGATCATGTCCTGGTGATGACAAACTTTCAAGAAAAGCTGAACACACAATCAGACCAGTTCTGGCTGCTTGTGGTCCAGAAGTTTTCTTTTCACTCCTGGTGAATTTGGGCTTTGGAGATACCCCTAAACAGATTTACTGTTGTCACTGCCCATCTCCAGACACTAAGACACTTGCACAGCTCCTGCTCTCTTCTCTCTGGGTGCCATAAACCTCTATTTGGGTCATAAACATGTCTATAGTGTTCACCCTATGACTGGCTGTTTAGGGGGATGTAGAATTCCCACTTGTGGGGATACAGCTGCAGTTACACAGGTGGGATTTGTGCTGCTGTGGAAGGACTTCAGCTGCCTGGTGAGCTCTAAAAGCCAGATTTTGGAGCTCCTCTCCTCCAACATAGCCATGACAGCAAGGTTGGAGGGGATTTTGCATGTTTTCAGCCTCCTAAAGATCTGTGGGTGTGTGTATTGTGCTGGTACAGAGCAACCCTGGACAGGGTTCAGGCAGGGTTGAAAAGCTGAAAGCAAAGACTGGTGAAAGTTAAACACAGATCCTCTTCTCTGGAGATGGGATGGGAGAGCTGGGATTGTTCAACCTGGAGAAGGCTCTGGAGAGACTGAAGAGCCCCTTCCAGTGCCTAAAGGGGACTCCAAGAGAGCTGGAGAGGTACTTGGGACAAGGGATGGAGGGACAGGACAAAGGGAATGGCTTCCCACTGCCAGAGGGCAGGGTTAGACGGGAGAGTGGGAAGAAATTCTTTCCTGTGAGGATGGGGAGGCCCCTGGGTCCCTGGAAGTGCCCGGGGCCAGGTTGGACAGGGCTTGGAGCAACCTGGGATAGTGGAAGGTGTCCCTGCCCATTCCATAATTCATGATTTTGTCTTTTCCCTGTCCTTCGGGCTGGGGAACAGCTAATGCTGAATTTCCCGTGAGAGGACAGCAGGAGGAGCCCCAGGGTAGAGAAATGTGATTATTTCCCTATCCTGCAGCCTGGGGCTGTAGGCTGTGGGTGATTAAATCCTCAGTGTGCTGGTGGCCACCTCGGTACATCCTTTACAGTTGGGAGAGTGGTCTTTGTTGACAAGGGAGAAAACTGCCAAAGGTGGCTGGAGAGGCAGGAGCAACCTGCTGGAAGTACAAACCGCGTCCTGTGCTGCAGCTGAAATGTGTATGTGACCCTGTCATCTGGAGATTCAGAGGCTGCAATTTCAGCTTTTAGCTGCTGAAGGCTGTGGAAGGGCCTCTGAGCACCTGGGCTAATGGAAGGTGTCCCCGCCCATGGCAGGGGGTGGGACTGGGTGGTCTTTAAGGTCTTTCTTTCCCACCTCTGCTACTCTGTGACTCTATGATCCATGAAAATCTGAACCTAAGTGTGTAACATACCCTGCAGTTCAGACAATGGTGTTTCCTTATAAAAACTCAAGAGTAGAAGAATTTTTGTAAGTAGAATTAAAATAAGCTTTTATCTCCAAGTCCTCATCCCTGCTCCAAGCCCTTGATGTGTGAGAGGCAAATGGTTTTTGAGATATATAAGGAAAAAAATCTTCCCTGTGAGGATGGTGAGGCCCTGACAGAAGTTGTCCAGAGAAGCTGTGGCTGCCCCATCCCTGGTAGTGTCCAAAGCCAGGGTTTGGAGCAACCTGGGCTTGTGGAAGGTGCCCCCTACCCATGGCAGGGGATTGGAACTTCATGATCTTTAGTGTCCCTTCCCACCAGAGCCATTCTGTGATTCTGTGAATAAAAGTATTTTTCCTCCCTTGCGATGATTCATGTTTGGTGGCCTCTTTTTGATTAATTTTTTTTTTTTTTGTGAACTTCAACTCAAGACAGGTTCAGTTGTAGGAAATTCTGGGTCAAAGAGGGAATCCCTGCTGAAGTTTACAAGCTGCTGAAGACACAAGAAGTGAGTGGAAATTGGTGGTGGGGGTTCCTAACCCAGTATTTGGCGCAGTAACGTCATTGCTTCACCACATGTTACCATTTCCACTCAACCCCTTTCCTGCACAATCCAGCCCATTTTCATGGCAGTGCTCTTTCCTTTCACAGTGAGCACTCAGGGGGAAAAAAAGGAGGTCAAGTTCTGGGCTAAAAAAAGTGAATTTCTAGTAATTTTACCCTCTCTTGCTCTTCTGCGCTCCATGTTGCGTCTCAATAGATGTGCTGGTGAATATATGGGACAGCCAGAATAGGAACGTGTGTCACAGCACTGGAGTTGCCTCAGGTGGACTTGGTAACCTGAAATGTGACAGATGTACAGGAGGAGAGTGGCTGGGCTCTGCTGCAGGTTGAGCCAGACCACAGTCATGACAATATCCTGCAATGATGCAAAGCATCAGTCAGTGGAGATTTCTGCTGGTGTGATTCAAGAGGGGTGACAGAGCAGGGGCCATTAGTCCCTTTCTCCTTGGAAAGGTCTATGAATTTGTAGGTTTCTGATTTTTTTTTTTCTGTAGGACTGAAAATTTTATGAATCCGTTGATTTCCTGGATGACTGGAGATGAATTTGTGTGAAGAGTCCTACACTTTAGTCCTTGGCTTCCAGTTTTGTTGCTAGATGGACACAAAAAGACCACACTCACTTGGTCAGATTGTGAGAGTAAAAAAGGAGGTTATTTGGAATTTTGTCGTATATAGGTTTTGGAGTTGAATCAAGAATTAGAAAACAAAGTTGACACCTCTTTGACCCCACTGGTCAAACTAGAAGTCTATCAATTTGTCCTTCCCCCAAGAAGGAATGCACAGTTTTCAAAACATCCAAATCAGTTTCTAAAACAAGAAAAGCAGTTGCTACAACATCACTCAAAAGTCTGTAAAAAAAACTCCAATACAACAACGTAAACATCAGAAGGCTGAAAAAATCAAAGCAACACAGCCTGGCTACATAGCTTTGGGAAAGGTTTCTCTCAGGGCTTTTCTCCACAAATAAGCTCCATAAAGTTGTTATGTGGGAGGTTTTTTCTGCCATAAAAATAACTTTTACTCCCAAAGAGACCTGCTGGTGCTCCAGGGAAACACCACATGCACTCATCTTTCCAGTTGGTGGCTGCTCCTTTCTGGATCACAGGATATAGAGTCCTCTTTCTACTTATATTTTCATGCCTCCCTCTCTTATTAATTATTAAGTGAGGATTGTGTGATTGAGAGGGATTAAAACTTCCACAAACACAAAGGAGCAGGACCAGGTGGAGGAATTCAAATAAAGCTTCTGACCCAGTTCTTTCAGGGCTGTTCAAGGATGATGGTCAACCCAAGTTCCACCAGACAATTCAGGAGAGGCTTTCCTCACACCACCTTGCTGGCTACAGGGCCATGGGACTTTTATTAGAGTGTTTTGGAATTGTGCAAGACTTAAAGGATGCACAAGAGCAGGAGCAAAGTGTGCAAAGGAAAGGATAAAGGTGGATCAGTAAGAAACTGTGTGGGAGTGCTAAAGATACCAAGATGGACTAGCTCCAGATTATTCCATAAGTCTGGGCTCCTCCTGGTGCTCCAGCCCCTTCCCCAGCTCCATTTGCCACCATGGATGTCCAAGGAGCCCATCCAGGAGAAATGCTGCTCCAAGGTCCACCCAGTTTACAGGGCTAGAGAAAGGACAGGAGACCAGTATTCCAACAGCATAGCTCAGGCAGGGACTGGGAGTCAAAGCTGAGCCAGAATGGGGCTCCTTTGTGGTGGTGGTCAAGGCCAGTGAAGGTGGTCAGGGCCTTAACAGGGTGTGTATGAGTTTTCAGAAGTCCTAGTCCAATCCTAGGAGCAACCAGGAGGGCAGGCAACATTGGGAAGAGGAAGTATTTCCCATTAAAAAAAAAAATCCCTCTGGTGAAATCTCCATAATGTGTCACCACAGTAGGGAAGGCATTCCAGCTCCTGGTGCCCTGATATCCCCCAGCAGGAATTTCCCATACTCTTCCCCTGCCCATTCCCTGCACGACACAGGGATCCCTAAGGCAAGGTGGGTGTGGATTGTGCAGTTGAAGGGAGGTTAAATGGTGAAGTGCAATGTCTTGCCCTCATTTTGCAGCCCCCATTGGGTGCCTGACTTTGCATCTTGCTGATCTCTGCTGTTGGGTTAGTTTGAGGTACATAGAAGTGCCTCCACATGTGTTTGTGGTGAAGGAACACTATTATTAGAAAGATGGGAGTGGGAAGGAGTAAAAAAATCCAAAAAAAGCAATAAAACCTACCTGAACAGTTTGGGTTTTTTATTTTCTTTCTTTTTCTTTCCTTATCTCTCGATCTGCCTGCATAAATGGTGTTGGTTGATTTGGGATGCTGGTAGTAGTATCTTCTGTTTTTTGGAGGTAGATGGGAGGAAGTGGGTTAAAAATTGCAATATCAGCTCTTAACCTCGGGTCAGGTAAGCCAGCTGTGCTGCAATGGAAAAGGTGGCAGTGCCACAGCTTTGCTATAAAATTGAGAGCACAACCGCCTTGGAGACACAAGCAGGGTTGAAAGGGTCTCAGAGAAGGAGAATTCTCTTGTCCTGTCACCCTAACATCCACCCAAAGCAGCAGGGAGGCTACCATGGCTTTCACCATCTCTGCTGGGGTAAGTACTTATATTTAAAATAAAGAGTAAGATGTATTTGCTGCAAGAGAGAAAGCAGAGTGCAGATCCCCTGATTTGTGCAGAAAACCCTTTTGGTCCTGCTGGGAGCTGAATGGGATGCTGTGTGTCTGATGCAGCTGCTTGGTGATTGAGTGGCAAGGGTATAGTGGACTACCCAAATTTATTTCTCTCTTTCTCATCAGCACTGCTCATTCAGCAACAAATTGCTGACATTTCACTGTGGATACCTATGCATTTGAATTTCAACCTGGGTAGCATTTGCAGCACTGTCAGCTCCTGTGATTTTCTTAAAAGCCCTGCATTTATTTTGTCTTCTTTTTAGGAACTGGACTTAATGATCCTTGTGGTTCCCTTTCAGTTTAGGATATTTTATGATTCTGTTATTTACTACAACTCTGCCTACTGGAAATGGCCCAAGAATCCCAGATTTTCTTGGGAAAAGGGGCATTTCCAGCAGATGGCTGTGGGAGGCCAGTTTTTACTGTCCTGAGAAAGTCATGGCTGGGCAAAGTTTTAAGCCTAGGCACAGGGTCAGCCGAGTCCCAATTTTTAGATGAAAAGACTGAAAAAGATGAAGAAAAAGACATTTTTAAATGAAAAGTCACACTCTGTGTGACTGCAGAGTAGGATCTTCATAGCTTGTTGGACAGATGTCCTTCCTGGTGGAGAATCGACTACAAACCAGAATTTAAATCAGAGTTTAATACCAGCTATGATGAGTTTTAGTAACATCATTTTGCTCTTTGCTCCTCTTTTCACACAAATAGAAGTATGAAGATGGTCCAGTGATGGTCCAGTCCAAACAAGACTTGGCTCTTTGTGCTCTCCTGATTGGGCAGAACTAACGACACCTTTCTCTCTCTCTCTCCCAGTTCAGATCACTGGTTTTGGTGCTGGTTTTAGCCCTCACTGTGAGGAGCTCACCCCACAGGAAGGCTGGTGCCTCTGTGAGGCTGAGGGAAGGTTGCCTGAACCAAAAGGATCCCAAATTCCCCACAACAGTCAAAGTTGACATCCGGATTGGCAACTCAGATCGTGCCTTTGGGATGGTCCATGACGTCAGGAACCGGTCTCTGGCTCCTTGGGATTACAGGTAACTGCTCAGCTTTTCTCTAAATTGTAAGGGCTGTGTCAGAGATGGCTTTTTGTGGTGACTGTGGTTCATTCTCAGCACATGCCTAGAGTCCCATGAATATTGCAAACGCTTCTTGATGCACCCTGACTTTGGGATGTTGGGTGAGATTTCTTCAAGAGAAACTGCAGTGCAAGGGGATAGCACTGGAATGGTTTCTAATCATCTTGTCAGTCTTTATCAGTCACAGAATCATTTAGGTTGGAAAAGCCCTCTGAAGTCTTTGAGTCCAACCGTCCCCTCACCACTGACCCATGTCCCCAGGGGCCACATCCACATGGCTTTTAAAGCCCTCCAGGGGCGGTGATTCCACAACCTCCCTGGGCAGCTGTGACAGACCTTAAAAACCCTTTCAGGGAAGAATTTTTTCTTAATATCCAATCTAAACCTCCCCTGGAGCAACTTGTCCCTTGTTTCCTGGGAGCAGAGCCTGACCCTCCTTGGCTGTCCCCTCCTGTCAGGGAGTTGTGCAGAGCCATAAGGTCCCCCTGAGCCTCCTTTTCTCCAGGCTGAGCCCCTTTCCCAGCCCTCTCAGCTGCTTCTGGTGCTTCAGCCCCTTCCCCAGCTCCTCTGAGCAGCTTTCTAACCCCTCCACCCCCGGCCTGTAGTTTTGCATGGTGTTGAAATAATCATTAAATTAATTATCCCTCTAGGAAAATAATGATGCGAGTATGTTGACATTTCACATTTTCCTGACAGAAAGAAACATCCAAATGCTGAAATTAAAGCCAAACAAAAATCGATTGGCCAGTCATGAGTTCTGTGTTACTTAACCCAGCTCCACTCCATTCATCAGCTCCTAATGAATGATACAGCATTCAATATCACTGCAAAATATTGCAATATATTCAGTATTGCTGCAAAATACAGCATTCAAGATGTATGAATGGGAGCATGTAGAAGACCCAATTTAATTCAATTGATTAAATAATTGATTAATAATTTAATCAATTAAATTATTCAAGATGCTGTATTTTATACAACATTCAATATTGCTGCATCCTCTCCTAGTGCTGATTCCATTTCCAGGAAATCACTGTGAAAACGTTGAGGATAAGAGAATCCTTTGTATCCCATAATAAGAACACACAGGCAGATAGGATGATGGAGAGATAAACAAGAAGATCCTGCCAAACCACGATGGGCAGAGCAGATAAATAAGTTTTTTGTCCCCATCCTCCAGGCTGGACGAGGATCCTGACCGCTTCCCGCGGGTGATCGCCGATGCCCGGTGCCGCTTGTCGGGCTGTGCCGGGCCCCTGGGGCAGGAGGACCACAGCCTCAACTCGGTGCCCATCAGGCAGGAGATCCTGGTGCTGCGGCGGGAGCAGCGCGGCTGCGTCCCCTCCTACCGCCTGGAGAAGAGGCTCATCACCGTGGGCTGCACCTGCGTCACCCCCGTGGTCCAGCATCAGTCCTAGGGGCAACCCTAAGGGCAGGAAATATTGGGGAGAAGAAGTGTTTCCCATTAAAAAATTCCCTTCTGGTGAAATTCCACAGCCTGGCATCGCAGGAATTCGGCAAATTGTCCTTCCAAATCTGAGCAAATTGTCCCCTGAAAGTCATGATATCCTTGCTGTTATTTATTTATTTATAGATTTTAGGATGGGAATCGTTGGTAGGTGGTGATGGAGGGGAGAGGAAGAGTTTGTGGCCCCAAGCAGTGAGAGGGGAAAGCAATGCTTCTTAAAAATTTATTTTTTCATTGTGGTTTATATCGGTTTGGGGAATCAGATTAATTGTCGTTTCCAAAGTTGTCCTTGGCAGTAAATTGCCCCAATTGAATGTGTGCCCACCAGCACTGCCACAAAAATTCCTCATCCTGCACCTTCTCCTTCCCTTGTCCATCCCTATCCCATTTCCCTTCTCTGGCCATCCCTGCTCACTGAGATATTATTGGCGTCAGTCAGACATTGGTGCCACCAGGCCTGGCTGTCACCACAGTCTGGGTTTATGTTACTGCTGCAATTGATTGATTGCAAAACGTTTTGGGAGATAATTGATTCCACTTGTTGAGTGCTGAAATGGTAAAGAACAAACAGGTATCTATATTTCTATTTATGTCTTCTATTTATGGCTCTATTTATGACTCTATGCTCAGAGTATATATAAAAAGATAAATTGAATCTGTATTTATTCAATAACTTATCTGCTGAATAAAAATAATATTTTTAAAAAATATTTTTTCGTGGTAATTCACAATGACAACAGAGGATGG
Organism: Sterrhoptilus dennistouni; assembly: GCA_013397095.1. Taxonomy (NCBI): domain Eukaryota; kingdom Metazoa; phylum Chordata; class Aves; order Passeriformes; family Zosteropidae; genus Sterrhoptilus; species Sterrhoptilus dennistouni. Next base: position 112,898 of record VWZU01016078.1, read on the forward strand.
GTTTGTGCTGCAGTAACGTTGAGAGATTTCAGCACAGATTGGGCATTTTCCTGTACAGTGAGATGAGTAAGAGGCAGCAGAAGAGAACTTGCAGCCTAAAAGGATGAAAAGATGCAAAAAAGAGGCTGGAAGGAATGAAGGGAAAGTTCTGCAGGCAGTGATGGCAATGGAATGAGGTTTCTCAGATCTCTGGGATGGTCTCTAGGGATGGTGGGAAAAGAAATGGGAGATGTCTCATTCCAGGGCTGCAACCAGAATTTGAAACTGTTCATTAGAGCTGGGAAAGGTCTGTCCTAACCTCTTCCAGGCAAGATTTCACCCCTATAAACAGCCTCCTCCTCCCCCAGGTGAATGATTGGCTGAGTAGGAATGCAGGGAGATGTCAGATGGTTTCATCTCACTGCTCCTCAGCCAGGTAATCCAGAGGTGCTGGGATTAAAGTGGTGGATGAGGATCCCTCACGCCAAGAAACCAGGGATTGTACCTGCAGGGTGTGGTTTCCTGCTGAGCTGAGGTGTCCTGCCTTAGGAAATGAGGAATTGCCCTTTCCCTCCCTGAGCTGCACAAGGAGCACAGTCTGGCCCAGATCCCTGTTCAGGAGCTGGACTGGCTGATCCTTGTGTGTCCCTGAGGATATTTCCATGATTCTGTGACTGTCTACTCTTTTATCAAATTATTGCAACGTTGCTTTTTTTTTTTGACATTGCTCCCCTTCCATCTAGAGCTGAGCCAGGCTCTCAGACCTCTGACTTTGGTTCCTGCTTCGGTTTTAAGCCTGTGTTTCATCTTTCGTTTAAATCAGGACAAACATGTGCAAACATTCTCATATTTCATTTTGACTGCACAGAAACTACTCTAACTTAAAATCCACCTAGCACTGGTGGACTCTGAGTTTCCTCCCCAGGGTGGGCCAGGTGAGTTGTTTGGTTTAAATCAGTGCCAGGTTGGATGGGATTTTGGGCCACCTGGGATAGTGGAAGTGTCCCTGCCCATGGCAGGGGGTGGAATGAGATCCTTGAGGAGGTCTTTGAGGTCCCCTCCAACCCAAAATATTCCACGGTTCTGTGATCCTGTGATGACTCCTCTGGTGCTTTTCATTGAGTCAGGTGTGTTCTGTACCCCGTGGGTCACTGAGAGCCACTTCAACAATCCCTGGGTGCCCTTCTCCTCCAGTTACGAGCATCTGCACCCATTTGTGGCGGCAACTGTTTCATTATGACAACGGAGCTCTTCATGTGGCTCAGAGCCAGCCCAGGGAGACGTCTCCTGCTCTCCTCCTGCAGCAACCGCTGACCAGGAAATCGCAACCACTTCTTAACTCCTGACCTACTTCTCTCCACAAACCTGCCCTTTGGGGCTGCCCTCACTTGTTTCTCGGGGAGAAAAACTACCCTGCATCTCTCTCAAGTAATAATTACTTTGACATTGGGTTCGTGGCATCATCCTGTGCTGATGCTCCTGAACACCCCCCAGCTTACCCTAAGAGTGGTCCTAACTGGATGGAAAATGAAGTAGCTAATTAGGAGAATACGTAGATGATTAATTAAGGAAGACTCACCCATGGGTTATGAGGTTTTGCAGGCAGAGCTCTCAGCTGCAAACCACACACCTCTCACAAAGCACTGATGCATTGCTTGTACGTGGAGTTTGTTTCCTCCTAATGGCATCGTTCTTAGAGTGCAGCAGCTTGGAAATACAAGCCTGGTTATTTTTTGGGTGCTGGTTTTTGCTCCCAGCAATCTATTAATTTGGGGGTTGTAGCTAGATGATCTTTAAGGTCCCTTCCAACACAAACCACCCTGTATTCACCCTGTGATTCTATGAATCACAGAACAAGGCAAACAAATTTATGCTTCTTATAAACAGCACAGTCATATCAGCACTGAGAGCAAGTGCAATTCACAGCCTTTGCTGCAGACTTGGCTTGGTTTGTTCCCTTTGCAGCAGTGGACCCAGACCCTGGGTTCCCAGCTGGGCATCCCTGGCTCTGAATGGGGAGCACCCTCCAGGGACTGGGTTGTTTTACCAGGAGGAAAAGACACAGCTGGAGGTGTAGGAGCTGTGCCACAGTGTCTTCTTGTAACCTGCTGGGCTAAGCAGCCTCCAGTCACAGGTTGGTATCTGAGCCCTGTGGCCTTTCCTATTCCTTTTCTCTTCTCATTTCCTCTCCCTAACCTCCTACTTTTGTTTTTTTGCTCACTGCTCCTTCTGGCTGTGTGTCCTGGCAGCTGATCCTGGTGTAGCAGCTCCCGTGGGATGTTGGATAGAGCACAGTGCAGATCCTCCTGCATTACCATGGGCTGGGGACACAGCAGTGACTCCAGCACAGGGAGATGCCTCCTCCTAGGCCTATGACCTGTGAATGTGTTGGCCAGAAAGTATCTCAGGCCTCTTTGGACCCCTGACCACAGGCAGGTGCTCCTGGGAGTGTTAAAAGGGACTACAGGGCCACGGCAATCTATTCCACAGAAATCATTGCTTGGAAAGTGTTGCAAAATTAAATATGGAAAGAATGCAAAGGTTGCAAGCTAAAAGGTTGAAAAAACCCAAGAATTATCTGTTTGGTAAGCCAGAGGGTTAATGGCTGGAAAACTGACATGGTTTATTGGGAGTTTGACATTAAAGGGAAAACTTTAAGGCGATGAGCAATTTTCTGGTCAGTCCTGTGAGGATCTGTGGGTTGGTGCCAACATGATGGGTATATAGATGATAGGATGAGTTTCCATATCAGCTGCAGATTCTGGAGATGGCCCAAGAGACCAGACCAGAAACCCGCTCCCATGTCACCATCAACTCCAAAACAGGAGACTTTCCTTGACCTTCCCTGTGACGGTGGTGAGGCAGTGGCGCAGAGAAGGTGTGGCTCTTCCATCCCTGGAAGTGTTCAAGGCCAGGTTGGATGGGGCTTGGAGCAGCCTGGGATAGTGGAAGGTGTTTCTGCCCATGGCAGAGGATGGAACTCGATGATCTTTAATGTCCCTTCCAACCCAAACCATCCTGTAATACCACAATCTCCTTTTATCTCCTCCCTTTTCCTTCTTTTATATTATTTTTAACCTTGTTCTCAAGAAGAATGAGTGGGCTGATTCTGCATTTTCCACAGCACTGTTGCAAGGCACTGACAAAAATTACCAAATCTTCTTAAAATGTCTGTGATTGTCTGGTAGCACTTGGCAGAGCCAGAGCTGTTGGTGGGGATGGAACATCTGCTGGTGCTGGCTGTCAGCAGCTGAGCCAAGCTCAGCAGCAAACACAAACTACAGTTTAGGCCTTTGCTGCTCACAAAGAGGAGTTTCAGGAGCTGAACTTCAGGTCCCTGTGTGTCCCTTCAAACTCAGGACATTCTAGGATTAAAAACATTTTTCATATTTTCTAACTATTCCCTGTATTTCCAGGGCTAGATAGTGGCAGTAGGTTCAGGTCCTCAGCTCTTCAGAGAAATCCCTTCTTGCTTTTGGTGTAACTGTTTATTTATTCTTCCTTCAGAAACGTGGCTCAGCTTTTGTACCTTTTTCTATAACTTCAATAAAAAATGAATAGAGATCATTTATCTCCTCCCTAACTTGACCCTATAATTTTTCAGGGTGGCTGTTTATTTCAGACTTCTGAAACTTGTGCTCTTGGCCTCCTTACAGCTGAATCTGCAGCACCTTTTACAAGCATCTGGTTTCTATCCAGATTGCTTTGATAAGTGGCAATGACGAGCACGATTATCTGCAAAAATCCAATCTCAATCTCCAATCCAATTCCCTCTCTGTTGGGTTATACCCACAGGTTGCCAAGACATTGCTGCTCAGATTATGCAAACTGAAATGCAACTCAGATGGGGAGCAGTGCTGGACTGGAAACTTTTATGTTGGAGAGGGTTTTGCAGCAATTTCGCCCTCCTCCCTCCAATGACAGTATCATTTAAGAGCATCAAATTAGCAGAAATTTGCACTGAAGCTCTTGAAAACAAGGAGGAACAATCTTTACCTGTCGAACCTCAAAGTGATAAGAGCTGTGTGTGGGTGAAAGAGGAGCTCTACACTCTCTGGTCTTTCACTGTGATCATTATTGACTGTAGAAGAATAAGGAAACTGGTGAGGTCACCCTTGTCAGGATGCATCGGTTTGGGATTATTCTGCACCTTTCCGACTGAACACAGCAAGGAAGGAAATCAGTGCAGGAAAATCTCTTGGCTCATGGTGCCAGGAGTTAGGAGAGAACCTGCAGTCAGAAAGAAAACAGTCCTCTGGCCCCATGAATCCAGCTTATTATTTAACCTATTAAATGCTTCTGCAGGAGCATGTAGAACACCCAAGCAGCCTGTAGATATGAGCAGAGTTGTCCAAATAAATAAAAAGTGGTTCTTGTCCTAAGGCTCAGATTTAGTTTGGTTGGTAGATGGTTCAACAAAAATCACGCTGGTGAGAGGGAGATTGGTGTAACTTCACTAAGGCCGGGTTGAATGGGGCTTGGAGCAACCTGAGGTGGTGGAAGGTGTCCCTGCCCATAGCAGGGGAGTTGGAACTAAATGACCTTTAAGGTCCTTCCAACCCAAACCATTCCATGATGATGATGCTGATCTGTGAAGTCTTTCGGCAGAAAGGTGTTGGCTTTTCAATGCTCTAGCTGTGTCATCTCTTTCTGACCTACTTCTGAGTTTTTCCACCACAGCATAGCTCTCTCAGCATTTTCCAGTCCCCACTACACATGTGCCAACTCCAGCTAGTGGCACTTGGCTTCCAGGGAAGAAAGGGTTGGACTGTCTGTGATTTTAACTGTTATTTGGTCTAATTGCAGACAACTTGATAAAATTCCTTCTAGGAGTGGTAGGATATTAGGAGATTACCTAAATGACAAGGAAGCTAGTTCTGTTTCAATCTTCCTGGACTGATATTTATATAAATCTTTGAAAACCTTGAAGGATAGGTGTTCCTTGATGTTTTTTGGTTTAGGGCTTTTTGAGTGGAGTTTTTGAAGTCAATTCATGCTTAATGCTTGTGGGATGGTCAGCAGGGTTAAACTTCAGGATCTGCAGGAGACTTTAAGGAAGAATAACTGGAGATAAGGACAGAAACTAACTAAGTTGGGATAATACACACTCCTAGATTCCTGTGTTTAGGCAAAGTTATATCAATGTTTGAAGGTAACTAAAGGTGTGGACAGGAGTTCATTGCTGTGATTGCAGGTACTGTGGTCAGCCTGAGTTACTCAATGTTTCCTTGGTCCAGTGTTTATCTGCCAGGTCAGGGAATGCTGGGGCTGTGCTGTGGGTTTAGGTTACAGGCTAATCCCTGACCCACCTGGAGTAGGTTAGGGAGGGTTTGGGCTCACTCAACACCTGGAGGGAGTAATCCCCAGGATCAAATATTGGGATGATCACAGCTGGATCTGGAGAAGATGCTTTCACCTGAGAGGACCTTCCCACTCCTTAGAGACTCTCAGCCCTGAGCTCTGTGTCTCTACAATTTCCACATTTGCCGTCGCATTTTACCAGTGGCACTTTGCCAGTGCCTCAGCAGGGCCACACCTCCCCCAGACAGCAGCAAACAAAACATGCACATCTTCACCAGCCAGCCTTGCCCTCTGAACCATGGAACACGTTCACTGGGGCACTTTTAACCCGAGTGTGCTTTAAATGAACCCACCTGGCATGCCAGACACCCACCCACACAAAGCCCCATCCAACCGCAGCTGAATCGCTGCATCAGGGTGTGCTCCACATTCGAGGTGCTGAAAACGTGTTGGGAGGGCATGAGCACAGAGAAAAATCACTGATTGCAGTCAGCCAGACGTGGTTAATGGCTTCAGTCACCCACCTGACTCTCGTGAGCTTTCTCCAGGTGGTGTTTCTGTTCCAGGGAAAACGGGTTGAAATGAGTTGGGCTGAGATTCACAGATGATGTTGGAGTGGAGTTAAAGCTCAGCAGTGGAAATGCACTTGCTGTCTTAGGAGAAGGAGTTTCTTTCCCCTCAAAGGAATATTCAAAGTATAGTGTTGAACCCACCTTTACAAACCCTTTTTCAGTCAGATAATTAGGTGGACAACTGGGTAATTGTTAAGTAGAATTTTTTTTTTCCTTCTCTGTGTTTAATGTGAATCGCTTTGATACCATTTTATAAATAATCTTCCTCCAGGTATCTTAGCTTCTCTATTGAAAAAATGGTGTTTTCCCTATTTCTTTTTTTTCCATGGGCTTTATATTCTACTGCTGCAGAGGTAGATGTTAGCAAGAGAATTTGAGGCTTTAGCATCACATAAATCTATTTTATGGTCGTGATTGAGTGATTTCTTGTCTTATCTTTTTTAGAAAGAAAGGAGAATACTAAAGAATTTTTCACTGACATTTTTATTATGCAAAGATAAATAAATGTTACCTTAATATTTTTCAAAAAATTATATTAGAATAATACATTATTATAATATTTTCCACCAGCATAAATAGATTTACATAAATAGACATTTCAAAGTGTAAACTAAGGACAGGTAAAATTCCCATTACTTTTCAGCCCAGTGCATGGAGGTGCCTGGATTCTGAATTTGCAGAGTTCAAGTTTTTTGGGGAAAACATTAATTTTTTTTAACTGAGACACCTAATTTTCAATATATTCTGATATATCCTAGCTAATTTTTATGGCTTGATTCAGGTTTTTGGAGGCTGGATCAGGCCCCTTCCATGCAAGGAAGTTCTCTGTGGCTCTTGCACCTCCATCTCCCTTCAGGCCTGGTGCTGCACCAAGGGGGTGACGCAGGTGCAGCCCACGGTGATCGTTTTCTTCTCCAGCCTGTAGGATTGCTGGCAGCCCCTCTGCTCCCTGCGCAGCACCAGGATCTCCTGGGTGATGGGGACGGAGTTGAGGCCGTGGTCCAGCTGCCCCTCGGGGCTCAGGCACCGCGAGTGGCGGCACTCGGCGTCCGCCAGCAGCCGCGGGAAGCGGTCGTGGTCCTCATCGATCCTGGGGGTTGGCAGGAAAGGGAAGGTTTGAATCCAAAGGCAATGATAGTCTGGATGACCATCCCTGCTTGGGAACCTCCTATGGAGGAACAGGAGATCCTCCAAGACCACAGGTTGTTCAGGGATAAAATGTAAGTAACTAAATACTGAGTGTTTTTAAATGTATGGCTGCATGCAGCTGCCTTTGCAAAGGACTTGCTTCAAGCAGGCACTGACTTGGAAAGAGTTTTCAGAAATAATATGAGCTTTTCAACTAACAGACCCCAAAACCTTCAGTTCCTCCCAAAAACGTGAAATGCTGGTGTTAAACCACTGTTGAATTTGGTGCAATATTAACTCTCTGAGGTATTTTTTAATGATGTTTTATGTAAAGTATGCTTTAGAAGATAAAGTTTGCCCCAGTATACAAATTAATTAATTAAATTATAAAAGTTGATTGCTTTGCCTTCTGTATATTGCCTAGGCCATGTGTTTCTTTTGTGCTGCTTTTTGTACTGGTTCTCTTTCAAAGAGGATTTACAGGGATGTGGATACCCTCATATTTCCAAAATCTCTCAGCTTTTGAAGCACTGAAAATAAAGATGAAAGCAGTTTTCTTGGCCAGGGCATCCAGTGTTCTTCCAGGCCATAGGGACAGGGATCATACCTGTAATCCCACGGGGCCAGAGAGCGGCTGCTGACATCCAGACTGGCTTTGGTGTCCTGGTTGGTGTTGCTGATGCTGAGGTTGACTCTCACAGTTTGGGGGAATTTTGAGTCTTTTTGGTTCGGGCACCCAGCAGATGCTTGCTTGAAGAGATTCTCTGGCTTGAGCCCAGGCTTGATCACCTTCCCATGGACAGGACTGCTGGCTGACAGCACAGCCAGCAGCACGAGGAGCAGGGCTCTGAGCTGGAGAGAATTGGTACATTTAGGACACAAGACAGGTGGGAAATTTATCCACAGCCAAGCCAAACTGGTGGTTAAAGCCCCTACTGCAGGTTGGAGTAATTATGGAAAAATGTGCCTTATGTTACACCCCCTTTTGTTCCCATTGACTGATTCTCATAGTGATAAGAGTTATATATACACCCAGTGGAAATCTGGTTGCAATGTTAAATTACAGAAAATGATACAATACAGAAGATAGCAGAAAGGGTATAATAAAAAGAAAGACACTCTAAGGTTGAGCTGTCAGTATGTTTCTTGCCTCAGAGAATGCTGTGGGTGCCCATATCACTGATGTAAAGTCTCATTGCTTCCCCATGAGCATCCTCCCCTTTTAGTTATTTTTAATTATTAATGATTTAAACAAGCATTTTAAAGATGGGTGCAGATCCCTGTTCCATCTATTAGAATGTAAATACGTCTCTGTCAAACTGAGGGAAAATAAATTCAGAATTCAAATTCTTACCAGAGAAGCGCAGAAATTTGGAGACATCTTCCTTGCTTCTGATGCTCCTACTGGGCTCTGCTGAGCTGAAAGTGTCTGGTGACATCTGCTGCTGGACCTTTTATAAGGGTTTCTTGGCTGTGCTAAATAATTTGGAGTAGGTGTTTTTTCCCCCAACCTTAACTGTGGTTTCTGACCATAACCTAAATTAAGAAATGTATGTGTATAGGTTCCATTAACACAGTTGGAATACAGGATATATCTTTGATCTGTAGATGATGCCATTCCTTCAGCCATGTCACTCAAATGGTGACAAAACCACAAATGTTGCAAATGTATGGGTGCAAAGTATTCAATTTTAAATTGGGATGCTGTAGGTATCAAACCCAAGTATGTCAGGCACAGATTTTGATCTGTTTGCTCCTTGGTTGGTCTGATGTCTTTTCACCAAAATTGGGCAGATGTTGGACAGCTGACCACCATAAAATTACTTTCATATTCTTCCCATGGGCTGGTGAAAGTGAGTAATTCCCTTATAAATTCATCAGGGTGATTTGTCCTGATGTCTGAGGAGCAACATTCCTGCTCAAGCTCAATTCTTCTCTGAATTGGGCTATTTTTATTCACAATTAAACCCAAGGTGTGATATCTCAGTGTTGATCAGAATGCTTGGTAATAGTGAGTTCCCAAAAGTCAGTCGCTCTTCACCAAAAAAAAAAAAACCAAACAAAAACACTAAAACAAAACAAAAAAGTTAACATTGTTTTGAGTTTGCCACCTTTTCATTTTGCTTTCATTTTCCTTCTCTCATGCTATGAGGCAGTGTTTTGTTCCTAAGGAAAGGAGTTTGGGGAGTGTGATGGATGTAGTTAAACTTCCAGTTCCTAAGTTAGGCAGGGGACAGAGAGGTTCCAGAGAAATTTTGTGAAGGCTGAGAGATGCAAAATGACACAAGACACAGGTTACCCAGAGGAGCTGTGGCTGCCCCATCCCTGGAAGTGTCCAAGGCCAGGTTGGACAGGGCTGGGAGCAGCCTGGGATAGTGGAAGGTGTCCCTGCCCATGGCAGGGGATGGAACAGGATGATGTTCAAGGTCCCCCTTCTATGATTCTAGGATTCTATAACATTAAATCTATTCTCTGATATTTCTTTTTTTAAGGAAATATTCCCATCATTTTGCTATGACAGTGGGTTATGAGTAGCTCAGATGTGCCTCAAAAAGTGACACTCAGTGTAACATCCTTGAGCTGCTGATCAGAACTTCTCCCAGGTCTGATTTTAGTGGGGATTTCTTAATTAAAATGATGCAGAGCAGATACAGGTATTTTATATTTGCTTCATATTTATACCTAGGTCCAAATTTTACTCACCTTGTGCCATCCAAAGGAGGATGCAAATAAGGGTAGAATTTAGTTTGCGGGTTCTGGGATACCCGTGACCTACATCCGCTTGTTTAAAAGCTGCTGATGTTTCAGAAATTGAATTTCAGTATATTTCAGTTTCCCTCTTCAAGCTAGAGGTGTACAGGTTAAAGGAAACAGTCCTCTCAGAAGGGGTTTTCTCCAATGCCATTTACTGAAATATCCTTTCAAAGTGGGTCACTTGAATTGCCAATTTTAGAAGCAAAATACGTTTTCGAAATCTCACGAGGCAGCGGAAGGTCGGGTTCAACCAGGCTGACCCTAAATCCCCTACCTTAAATGCATCAGTGGTTTGGGTTACCTAGGTAGTTGAAAGGTGAATAGTTTAGCATTTGAACATGGCTGATGCAACACAACATTGCAATGGCGAAACAAAAAAAAATAATTTTCCATGGTTTATATCGAGGCATGAACGTGTTTATTGGCAGGGTTGTCGTAGGCAAGATGTGAAGGTCTGAGGAGAAAATGCGCCTCTTGGAATTTCTGATTTCAAGATTTTTTTCTAAGTTCCAAATAATTATTTTGTAATTCTTAATGCTCTGAAGCAGAAAAAAAATAAAATATTCAATATGATTTATCCCATGAGATTGGAAGTTACCCTATAGGATTTTTCTTAGTCTGACACAGCTTTCTCTTAGCCAGAGATCTGGAAACTGGGACACTAAAAAAGGCTTACTGAAAAAAAAAATTAAATTAAAGGTTATCAAATGACTTTTGAAATGGAACCTACCCCTTCTCTTGGCTCTGGTGAAAGCTTTCTTGAGAGTAAGTTCCTATTTAAGTACTTTACCTGGCTGAGATTCTTCAGGCGCCCAAATCTGAGTGTGTTGGCATTTGAGGACACTTTGTCCCTTCAGAGAGTAACTTGGAATCACAGAATGGCTGTGCAGACCCAGCAGCACCCTGAAGGAGCCAGAACCAGATAGGTTTAGTATAGGCTTAAGGTATCACCAAATCCAGGGTGGCATCTCCTCCTCGGCCTCACTGAAGTCTTACAGGTTGTAGGAGCCCTCCTCCTGTAATCTGGTTGTAAATTGTAGAAAATAATGCAATACAGAATATACAGAAAATATTTCCTCCTTGCTTTCTGTGAGTGCCTTCTTCCTTCTGGAAGAGGGAAGGAGAGGTCACCCAAGGGTCTGGGTTGGAAGGGACCTTAAGGATCATCCTGTTCCACCCTCTGCCATGGGCAGGGACACTTTCCATTATCCAGGTTGCTGCAAGCCCCATCCAACCTGGCCTTGGACACTTCCAGGAATGGGGCAGCCACAGGAATCATTCAACTGTTGGAACTCTGGAGTCCTGACTGAACTCTCTGTAAATTAAAAGAGAACTTTGCACATCTTTTTAAATTGCCATCAGTTAAGTTTATGATACTTCTGTAAAAGAAGATTAATTTTTATTTACAAGTAGGAACACATTTACTTTTTTCTTTCTTTCTTTCTGGAGAGAATGTATTTTCTTCCTTTTGAATATACATTATAAATCCCTGTAAAAACAGCAGCATTGTCCCTTCTACATGAGTATTGCATGATCCACTCTGCATTGTGGAGGCAATTTCTATGTTAGACTAAGCCTCAGTTCAGTGATGATCTGCGAGAAACTCAAAATCTGATGGAGCAAGGCTCTGAGCACTCTGATTAAACACTGATGTTTTAGTTTAATTTAATTAAATCATGCTGTGAGTGGATGGTTGGGTCAGACACATTCAGAGGTACCCTTTAAACTGATCAAATCCAGAGAAGGGCCAGGAAAATGCTTGGAGGGCTGGAGCACCTCTGCTCTGGAGCCAGACTGGCAGAGCTGGGGATGTTCAGCCCTGTGTTGGATCTTGCTGAGCTGCAGTTCATTTTTCCCACAGCAGCTCTCCCAGTGCTGGGCTTTGCATTAGGGGCTGGAAAGGCCTTGGGAACACTCCAGTGTTTTGGCTGCTTCTGGGCAGGGCTGGCACAGCATCAGCTCTGTCCCTCCATTTCCCTCATCCGGGGGCTGGGAGTGGCCAAGATCCTGGGAAGGGACACAACCAGGACATCTGCCCCAAATTATCCAAATTATCCAAAGGGATATTCCATACCATAGGACATCAGCTCAGATAAAAGCTTAGAAAAGGAGGAAGATGGTGCATTTTTTATTTACAATGCTTGCCTTCCAGAGCTCTGTGTGCTGATGTCCTGCTTCCCGGGAAGTGGCCAGACATCACCCATTGATGAGAAGTATTGAATAAAATTATCATTTTTTTCTCTTTGCTTGTACACAAACTTTTGCTTTTGTTATTGTAAACTGCCTTATTTAAGCTGAGGAGTTGTTTCCCATCTTATTTTCTTTCCCCTGTCCAGCTGGGAAGGAGGAGTGATAAAGTGGCTTGGAGAGCACTTGGTGTCCAGCCAAGATACTTCCACCACAAGCCTGGAGAAGAGAAGGCTCTAGAGAGATTTTACCTCTTCCAGTGCCAAAAGGGGCTCCAGGAGAGCTGGAGAGGGACTTGGGACAAGGGATGGAGGGACAGGACACAGGGAATGGCTTCCCACTGCCAGAGGGCAGGGAGAGATGAGATATTGGGAAGGAATTGTTCTCTGGCTCAGGCTTCCCCTGGATCCCTGGAAGTGTCCAAGGCCAAGCTGGACAGGGCTTGGAGCAACCAGGGACAGTGGAAAGTGCCCCTGTCCTTTGCAGGGGGGTGGAATTGAATGAGCTTTTCAGTCTCTTCCAACCCAAACCATTCCATGATCCTATGAAGTCACTGCACCAATCTTCCACCCCTTGATTCTTACACAGGAGATACAGCAAAAGAACCAAACTCACTTTTTTCCCTCTGTTAAACACCTGTATTTTTCCTCCCCAGCTGTTGCAGTAGAAATGATCATCTGCTTCATGCCTAAATTTTCCAGTCACATCTGATGGAGATCACAGTCACTCATTGATTGTGGTTGCTGCCAGTGGTTGCAATGTCCCTTGCATTACTCAGATCTAACGGATGCTCAGTAGCTGGGAAATTAACTTTAAGAAAATGAGATGCAAAGTGACATTTTAGGAAAGGGCATTCGTGGAGCATTGAGAGGTCAGTGCTGTTTGTCCAAAATCCAGCCCTTACTTTGTGTTCTGACACTGTTTTATACTACAGCGATACAGACTTTGAACTTCAGAAGGCTGAAAATGACTTTTTTTTATTTTTGGGATGTGTCTTCTTTATATACTATTTTACACAGACCAATTTGATTGGTGACAAAAAGACAAACTTCTTCTTTCACATTGGTCAGACCAGAGGGACATCAAGCAGAAGTCCCTCCTAGGAAAAGGAATGAAAACATAGGTAGAGTTTACAAAAACATGTCTTTTCTTTACAGAAAATTCCTTGGGAAAAGAATTTCAGAAAACTAAAACACCTCAGGCACGAAACCAGGGCTACACTGTTCCACCACCCACCAAATTTCAAAGCAAATTAAATTCAGAAAACTTGTTTTCTCACCCTGTATCCCAGAGCATAAACTCAGAGTTGCCAGGCAGGTCTGAGAGAGCAGCCTTGCAGAAATAAACTCATTTGTAAACTCATTTCTACTGTAGCCATTTTCCTGCTCCCAGGTAAAATCTGAAAATCTTGGTCATTCATTGTGGAATCAAAAAATCATAAGCTCTTCCATTATAGTAGCTAAATTTACTCTCTGGTTTTTTCACATTTCCCTTTATATTATTTTTACTATGAAGACTGAAATGCTAAAATGAAATGTGCCTACACTTCCACCACAGAGAAATCCTCTTGCTGCTTCCTACACCTTTCAAAGCCTGTGAAAACCTTCATGCCATCCCTTCAGAGACACACCCCCCAGTGCCCTCACCTCTGCTGCCTCCCCTGATGCCCAGGTTGGTTCCCTTGGCACAGCAGCAGTGAGGGAGATGCCAGACATCACAGGGCTGCTGTGGCGCACAACGTCTGATGGCTGATAAGCAGCTTGTATGAGAAACACAGAAGGCCAAGTACCCAAATGCCTCATCATCCCAGCCTGAAGCTGGTTTGCAAAGGATCCAAGCAGGGCTTTACCATATAAAGTTGCACCAAGCAAAGTTAATCAGGTGATGGGGTGAATGCTAATCAGAGTGTTAATCAGGGTGATTGCTCATCTGTCCTATTTTCTTTCTTTGGAAGGAAAGATTGGCAGAGGGTTTCTGCACGTTTGCAGGAGACCTTTGTTCCTTCAGGGGAGAATAGATGAGGTTTTAAACTGGATTAAATGGTCTCATACCCTGAGAGAACCTGGACCTAGCTGGTGGAAGAGCAGAAAAATGGTAGTGGGTCAAGAGGTAGGTCTTGGTCCTCTCTGGAAATCATTATGGAGAGAGAGGAGAACAGTGTTGCTCTCAGGGTGCTCAGCAATCTAATTATCCTCCCTGATAATGATGCCCAAAGCATTTTGTGTGGTCAGTGTTTGCCTTTGTAAGACTGAAATAATGAAGTGGATCATATCAAGTTTACACAAGTCTTCCATTTTGAATCTTTTCAAGGTAAATATACAGGCATATGTATTTATTTCATATGAGGAAAACTGGCTTCTGGGATGAATGCAGTGCTTCCTGAAAACTGACACTTGTGGCAATTAATGCCCAATAAAATTGCACTTTACTGCACACCCACAAATCTCTGTGGAATGTTCTGAAAGTGGATTTTATTTGCACCCTTGTTTTTATTTACTGTGAGAGGGGGTTTTACTCAATGCAGAATTGCTGAAGGCTGTTTCCAAAGTGGTTTGGACTTTAGATCTCAAGTGCACAGAAATTGGATCAATTCTTTGTACTCTCTGATGACAGAGGAACTTGGTAATTTCTAAGAATTATTTCGCTCCTGAATTTAGTAATTTCTGATCTTGGTTATCTCATAATTGTTTGGATAACAAAATTCAATGGAAGTTTGTGGTTTTTTTTTTTTTTTTTCAATTAATCGGTGTAAAAAATCACATTAGCAGTGATGAAGGGAAATGAGAGAAGCTGATAGACAGTCACTGAGTGTGACATATGAAAATGCTGCTGTCTCCACTCCCCTTCATTCCTGCTGTGCCAGGACTAAATCCTACGGATGCCCTTGTCTTACAGAGCTTGGCAGAGGAAGGAGTGAGATTGTCCTGCTGTGCTCATTCCATGGCAGAGAAAGCTGAACCATGGTAATTTCAACATCCTGTGCTATTTCTTGCTTTCCAAAACATTCTTGGTGGACCAAAATGGTTCATAAATTCACCAGAAAACAAAACATTTTTTGTTCTTTTTATAAGATAATTGAACAGGTAAAGAAACTGGATTTTTGGTCCTTATTGGTGCAAGATGGCTCATTACGTGTCATCATCAAACTCAGTTATGAGCTTTGAGTATTCAAAAGACCTTTCCTTTTAATAGCTGTTGGTGCTTTCTACTGTTTCTCATTTACAGCAGTGTAGGAAATCTCTGTCTGGAATATCTGGGTTTAATAATTGCTGAAATTCAGGAGGAACAGAAGATGGGGAGGATAACCTTTGCTAAGCTACCCTGATGCAAAGGATGCTTACTAAGAGGGAACACCACATCAAGAAGCTAAATTTTAATTTATGTCCTGTTTTGCACATTTTATTTCATTTTATTTACATTTGCTCAAGTTATTGAGCAAGTAGACACAGATACTTTTTCCCCACTCACATTTTTGTCAAGATTTCTCGGTGTACTTGGCAGGACATTTGGCTGAAATCTCTTTTACTTTTTAAGTTGTGGGACTATTTCCAATTACGTCCTGGTTCTCCAGGGTGCTCTTTTTATTTTGGGGCTTGCTCTGCCCGCTGTTGGGAGGCTCTGGGGATGCATAGCCCAGTGCTGTGCTCTGCAGGTGTCCTTTGCAGTGATGTGGGGCTGAGCAAACCCAGGTTGTGTGGAGGTTGCAGTGAGATATGAGGTGTCAAAAATCCCCTTTTGACTCATTCCCAGGTAAAACTGAGAACAGTTCACATCAAATGCTCAGAAACCCTCAGGGAATTAGAACTGTGAAGGTTGTTGAGATCCATGAAATGTCAGGGATGACACAATCCTTGCCCAGGATGAATTAATTGTGTGTCTGGAGTGAAAGGGAATAGAATAATGAAATGGTTTGGGTTGGAAGGGACCTGAAAGCTCATCTCATTCCAACCCCCTGCCATGGCCAGGGACACTTTCCACTATCCCAGATTCCCCAAACCCTGTCCAACCTGGCCTTGGACACTTCCAGGGATCCAGGGGCAGCCACAGCTTCTCTGGGCAGCCTGTGCCAGGACCTCCGCACCCTTGGAACAGCTTGTCTTTTGACCCGAATTTACTAAACTTTCTAGACTCAGGAGCCTTTTGTGTGTCTGGGTTTTCCAAATGACATTGCTGAAAAAAAATGAAATTGTGCTCCATTTCATCTGGGAAGATCTGCACTTTCTGTCCTGAACAGAGATCCAAAATGCTTTGGAACAGACTGATGCCACTCCTCATTCTGCTGCTCCATGCTGTTTCCTCCTCATCCATCTAGCAAAAAAATAATGACATTGTGGATGATGCACATAAAGAACTCATTTTGATATACATTTGTTCATTTATTTATTAACAGATTTTTTTTTTTTAAAACTGGGGTAAAGCTTGGGAACAGCCAGCTAAGCTGAATGTCTGAAGTTAGACATCTGAATTCATGGCCTGGCTCAGAGAACAGGTCAGCAAAGCCATTTCCACGTTGTTTGGCTGTTTTTCTTCATTAGCTGCAGGGTGGTGTGGGTGGGAAGATTCAGAAGATACCTCTCATGGAGATTGTGATCTGGTGTGTGTGTGTGTTGTGGCTGAGTGGATATGGGATAACTGACGTCAAAAACCTTTTCTGTGCAGATTATGGTTATTTATAGCTCCCTTTTGCATGAAATAAGTAAGAAAGACACTTGGACACAGAGAGTTTTCAAGAATATGTTGCCTACGTTTTTTATTTTTAATTTTTTAAATAATTTAATCACAGATTACTTGGACTGGCAGTGCTCAGCAAAAGGAGGAGTGTGGGATGCAAGTTTGACAGAGAAATGAAATAAAGATGGTTGTGGCTCTGCAGATCCACATTGACTTAGAAATCTGCTGAATGTTTTGGAGCCAACAGCTTGAGCCTCTGGTAATCATGGAATGGTTTGGGCTGGAAGGGACCTTAAAGCTCGTCTCATTCCAACCCTCCTGCTGTGGGCAGAGACACCTTCCACTAAACCAGGTTACTCCAGGCCCCCTCCAGCCTGGCCTGGAACACTTCCAAAGATGAAGGAAACTGCTTGCAGTGATGCTTATGAAAACCGAAACCTATCCCAAACCTTTCCAGGCGCCTCATCCCCAGGTGCACCTCCGGAGACGTTGGGAGCAGTAGCAGATCCATCCTGGAGGAAGGGCTGGCTGGGGTTGAGCTGAGGCAGAGGGAGGCAAACCTTCCTGGCATGGTGTTTTCCACACTGCTANACAGGGGATTGAGGTCTGCTCACAAGAGAGGACAGCACTTGTGACACCACCTTAGGAGACCCCACCATTCTCCAGACAATCATGGAATGGCTTGTGTTGGGAGGGACCATAAAGATCGTCTCGTTCCAACTGCCCTTCACGCAGCTCTTTCCTTCCTGCTTCTTTCTCTTTTCCTATTTTCCCTCTCTTTTTTTTTTCTTTTTCCTT
>VWZU01016078.1:140260-208347 GCA_013397095.1 Sterrhoptilus dennistouni
TTTTTGTTTTTTTTGACTCTGGTGGGGTTTCATGGAAGTGTCTCAAAGTTTATGGAGTCTGCTCCATAAATGGTGGTGACGAGCACCACCTCTGCCTCAGTGAGAATTAGTGCCTCAGTGAGCACCTCTGAAACATCACCCAGTCCCAGTGTGATGACATTTAATTCCTTAAAAAAGGGGAGGCATGAAGGAGAAAACAAGTGAATTGCTCAAGGCTGTTTAGAAAGGCTGAGTCAGAATCACCAGCAGTCCTTGTAAGGTGCCTGCCCATCCAGCTCATCTCCTTGTTAGGCTTTCTAACATTTTTATTTCACTATAAAAAGATATTCATATCAAAGTTCTCTAAGTTATATTTTCTGTTTTATCTGGTGATTTTAAACTGACATCTTCAGGCTGGTTTAGCCCCATTGTGTTTTATTTAACCAGTCTGGTTCTTTGCACCTGAGAAGAGCCCTTGAGCTAAGCCCATTGACATTGTCAGACTTTGGGTGGGGGAAACTGAGGCACAGAGGTGAAATAATTTGCCTGGAACAAACTGCTGTGCCTGTAGAAATGCCCATACATATTCAGCATGGCCTCCCTTGCTCCTTAATTTTCCCTTTTTCCCCCATATCTTGAATGCAAATTAATTTAACAGTGCAATTTACCATAACTCTCCCTCAAGAAGCCCAGTAAGATTTTTGCCACTGGTTTGAAGAAGAGATGAATCATCCTTCTCTTTTTACTGCACCTAAGACTGTTAACCTGGGGGATTTTTGGGTCTCTTCATGTCACAAACCTTTCCCCAGGCTGGAGTTCCTGGAGGCTGGGAGGTTTCTTGTACAGCCTGGGGAAAGAGGACAGTGCCCTCTTCCTCTGTTTGGCTTTTGTTTTGTTAGATCCTCTACTTATGATCCAAGCACAGGGAAATGAGGGAATGAGCTGAGACAAGAGGAGGATAAACCCACACTTCAGTCATTCATTCCCAGTTAAATTGAGCAGTAATTCTAATATGCTGGAAAAACTAGGAAAAGCCACCCATGGAGGGCAAGGAACCACAGGCAGGGCCCAGGAGTGTGTCCAGAGGGAGCTGCCTCTCCCTGTTGACTCCAGAAGGAGCCAGAAGTGTCTGTGCTCATCATTTAAAATCCTCACTGAAGGGTCTGAGGGATGGATTTGGACCTATGGATGCCTGCACTCCTGGATTTTCCTTGGTGAAATGGGAAAACCACCTCATTGTCCAGTGATGATTGTGGAACATTAAAAAAAAATCAAAAATAGCGTGGGGATAACATCATTTAACAGCTGGAAATGGGGACAGGGGGGGACTAGCGGGAACCTGCTGGTAACAACTTATTTCCAGGTGAGAATTAAAATCATTAGGTCATTTTCCCTGGAAGATGTTCATCACCTGGGCACCCTTTGCTGTCAAAGGAGGGAGCTAATCTGAGACTGCCGAGCTTCCCAGGGATGGAATTGTTAACCCCTAACCCTGCAGCCCCTCCCCAGCAGTCCCTGAACTCCCTGGGCCCCTGAAAGGTTGATTTGGGAGAGGAGAGACCTGGCCAACAGGGCTCCAAACACCAGCCCTGCTGTCCTTGAGAACAAAACCCCGGGTTTGAGTTACTCATGAAAATCAAACACATCCCTGGGGATGGTCTGTCCACAGCTAAGAGCCAGAACACACTCACTTTGAGAGGATGCTTAACATCCACAGATTACATCCAGGCAGAGTGCTCTGGCCCCTGGGAATCTGCTAATGACTCTGGGGCCCAGTTTGGACCACGAGGACACCATCTCACCTCCTTTCCCTTTTCCATCCATGACATCTTTTGCCCTGCCCAGAGTTCCTTAGGATGCTTCCCACAACCCTTGGTGTGAGGCACTGGCTGTTTCCTCTATAAATCTCACACACAGGAGAGAAATTTTACATCAGGAAAAAAAAAGGAAATTACAGGCATTACCTTCAGCAAAGGAGCAGTTGGTCCCTTCATCCTCCTCTCCTGGGTCCTTTGTGGCTTTGTGGCACCCCAGAGGTGATATCTGGGCTGGCATCTCCAGTGAGGGCTGGGGTTCATCCTTTTCAAGGTTTCCCCAAGGAAGCAGGAGCTGGGCTGGTCAGAAACTCTCTCCAGCAAGAGCAGCCTGTGCATGGGGCTGCCCAAAAAGTCTCTTGAAGCAGCTGATTCTTCTGACCTCTGTGTGTGTGTGAGTGTGTTTGGGGATTTGGGCATCTCCCCCTCTCTCACGCTCCTCTACACCAATGCCTCCTTTTTGCCTCCCCTTTTAACGTGGTTTTTAGTAACAACCATGCTAAATTCCCCTCCTTCCCCTCATTTCTCCCCACCTCGCCTCAACATCCTCTCAACCATCTGGCTGAAGGTTTTCCATCACCATTCCCGTCTCATCCTGCCCAGGGCACAGCAGCCTCCCTGCCCTGGCTTTTCCCTGGCTGTGCCCCGAGGATGCCGCTGCCATCCCCGCCCTGTCCCTGCCCTGGCCCGGCTGTCACCGTCCCTTTTGTATCGCCCAGCCCTCCCCACAGCCCTCCCCCCAACACCTGCCCGTGTCCTTTACAGCCCCCGGCGCTTCCCTGTCCCTCCTGTGCACCTCAATCACCCGCCGACAGCGGCGGCTTGAGTGACACCCCTTCAGCTGTCCCGGCAACATTTTCGGCTTTTTATCCGTTTTTTTCCGATGCTGGAACTCGGTCCTGTCAGGGGGAAAAAAATAAAAAAAGGTCCCACGAAAGATTTGTAGGATAAATGCACTTACTGCAGGTACAGCAGTTTTATCTTTTAATGGCCAGAGGGCTGCAGGAGGAGGAGGAGGAGGATGGAGCTGGGTTTGGAGCTGGTCCAAAATCTTGATGGGCTCTTTGATTAGATAGAAGTGGTCAGAGGAGCTGGGCTTTGGCAACAGGGGCTGAGCTCAACCAGCTTCATGAGCAACTGGTCAGTAGAGCCAGGATCTTCCCAGCCCTGGTGGTGTTAAAAGTGTGGCTTTTCACCTCTTCTCCATCAGAGATTTTTTTTTAAATATCTCTAGGAAATGGCCCTAGGAAAATTAAAAATGTCCCTAGAAAATTGGAAATGAATCCACTGGTGTGGGTAGAAGTTTGCAGAGAATTTTGACTGGCAAATAATATCAATCACAGAATCACAGAGTCCTGGAATAGTTTGGGTTGGAATGGACCTTAAAGATCATCTTTTTCCAGCCATGGGCAGGGACACCTTCCACTAGACCAGATTGATCCAAACCCCACCCAACCTGGCCTTGAACCCCTTTTTTCCCCCTTGTGTTGGAATTTGGAAACACCTTCAGCTTTCTCAGAGTTAAAGAAGAAAATTGCAAGCAAACCTGTCATTCTGCTCCTTAACAGACTCCAAGTAAATTAAACAGGCCCAGGCAACGCTGCTGGGTGCAGGAACTCCCCCATCCTCACTCCAGGAACATCCTCAGCATGGTTTTGGCTGAGAAGATTTCTCCCTCCCATCCTTTTCTAAATGCAGTTCAGGAGTTTGCACAGGATAAGACACATCCCAACAGGCAGCAATCCTGTTTTGGAGGCTGAAAGGCTCCAATAATACCAATGTGGGTCATGCCAGTCATGCTAAATTTACTATTTTGGATGCAGGGGAAAGTGTGATTTAAAAAAAAAGAATACATATTTTCTGTGCCATAAACTTCTCCCAAGATCTTGGGCACATCATCCCATGCCTCAGTTTCCCAACCATAAACAACATTTTGAGAGTGTTTCTCTCTCCCAGGGTGGGATGAGGACCTGAGAGACCCTCTGGGGCACTCAGATAATCCTGTTAATTCTTGGCTGTGAGGGTGAAGAGGTCCTGGCACAGGCTGCCCAGAGAAGCTGTGGCTGCTCCATCCCTGGAAGTGTCCCAGGGAAACTGAGGCTGGCAGAGGGGTTTGGTATCACTGGAATGTGCTGGTGCCTGCAGGCAGTGCCAGGTTTCACAAGGATGTGGGGGTGGCAGCTGTAAAAAATGGACCTTTTCTATTTGGAGCTCCTGGTACACCTTGTAAGGATGTTGGGAGCAGCACTTTGGCTCAGGGACCTCACATGATCCCATGAGATGAACTCTGTATTTCCTATAAGGTATCACCCCATTCCTTAAGGAAAGACAGGAGGTTGTCCCTCAAAAACCACAATCTTGACCCATGGAACACATTTGTGAGCTGAAAATTTCATTGCAGAATGGATAGTCCTTATTTTATTTTATTTTATTTTATTTTATTTTATTTTATTTTATTTTATTTTATTTTATTTTATTTTATTTTATTTTATTTTATTTTATTTTATTTTATTTATTTTATATTCCAGTAGTCTGAAAAACAACAACAACAAAAATGTTGAATGTGCTGATTTATTATTTTTTAAAAAAATCCCAGTTAATGACCTGTAGGGCATAAGCTGCATAAACTGCACAAACTACATTTGCTCCATTTTTTAGTTTATTTTTATTCATTACTTTCAGTGTCACTAGGCTGTAGATAAACCCAGCCCTGTACAGAGCTCCATGCTGATTGTCATCTGTCAAATCATGGATATGCTAGATAACTATAAAGTCACTACAGGAGGGAATTTCTGTACTCTATTTCTATATTCTCTGTGTATTTCATTGCCCAGAGAAGCTGTGGCTGCCCCTGGATCCCTGGAAGTGTCCAAGGCCAGGCTGGACAGGGCTTGGAGCAACCTGGGATAGTGAAAGTTGTCCCTGCCTATGGCAGGGGGTGGAATGATTTGGATTTTGTCACCATTGGTATAAAGCCCCTGTCAGAGTGACATAGAGAGGAATTATATTCAGACAGTTAAGTTTCATCTTTTCCAGACTGTTCAATTCAAGTCAGGGGAGTGATTTTTATTTCTATACATCCCCCACGAAGAGGATGGAAGGGAACAGATCATTTTGCCCCTCTGGCTGTGCCTTCACTCCCAGTGCCTGGGTAAAAGTGGCCAGGAACAAGGCAAGTGGTGGTGCCTCACACCTGCTGCATATTTGTGGGGGTGGAAAAGAGCAGATGTCCAGAGCTGCCAGTTCTGGGAGTCCTGCAGGAATGTGGAGCCTGTGACAGCTGATTGAGCTGGAGGGGGTTTGGATGGGGGTGGGAGGGGGTTTTGGTGCCTGCTCATGGCCTGGGGAAACTGGTGATGGGGACAGGAGATGGAAAGTTGGTGTAGACTCTGGAGTGAAAAGGTCGTTTGAACCAAGATGTGGAAATTCATTGCTCTTCCCTTGGGAGACACCCAGTCTTGGAGACCACGCTGGATTTTGGATGCATTTTCTGAGTTAGGTGATGGGAAGGTCAGGTTGTCAACCTCTTCATCCTTGGACTGATACAGAGAAAGCCAACAGCTCTCATCAGAACAATCTCTGGAGTTTCATTCCTACAGTCCCTTGCACCATAACGAGGGACAGCATGAGTGGGAGGACACAACCTCAAGAAAAAGACTGAGAAATAGCCTGATTTGCATCCAATATTCAACAAATCTTGTAAAAAAAAGTCTCCTGAACCTTTTCATTCTCTGAAATGGCCATTGCTGAGTCTATTTGTATATTGAATTTATTTATTTATTACATTTGCAAATTCACTGTCAGAGGATCCAACATGTCATTGATGTCACATTACTCCTGCTGTTATCATTACTGACAGAAAAGGGAATTTCACA
Source organism: Sterrhoptilus dennistouni (assembly GCA_013397095.1). Lineage (NCBI taxonomy): Eukaryota > Metazoa > Chordata > Aves > Passeriformes > Zosteropidae > Sterrhoptilus > Sterrhoptilus dennistouni. The sequence goes on from VWZU01016078.1 coordinate 145,929, forward strand.
GAACAGAGATGGCAAGTGAACCTCTCTTCCAGGTACTTCCATCTTTTCAGGACATCCAGTCTCAGTTATGGAGTTCCATATTCTGAAAACTGTGAAGAGGGGAGAGATTTTTCTGAGGGCATCCAGTATTAAAGGTGGGTCAGGTAAAATCCTGGGAAGGCAGTGGGCTTTGCTTCTCTGCGCCTCTTACCTGATGAAGGTTAGGAGCACCAAAGAGGTTTTCCTGATGCATTTGTTTTATTGTGGCTATAGCCCGAGCCAGAAAGCCACTGTCCCACTGATGCCCTGAGCTGGACAGCTTGTGACTATCCTAATTTATTGATTTTAGAACAGGAACAGTGGATTCCTGCCTTCCCCTCTGTACAGGGCTGTATTTCCATGGATGGGGGATCGAAAGTAGATGAATTTTAAGGTCACTTCCAACTTCAACCATTCTATGATTCTTTGGCAGTTCCATCTGCCTTTGAGGCAAGAGAAAAGATCCTGAAGAAGGATTGTTGATTTCTGACATGTATTTAGACAGGATAAAAAAAGGGATGCCTTAGAGGTAGTGTTTCAATCTCATCCCACTGGTGTGTTCACAATTAAGCAGCTTAAGGAGGATCTCAAGGTCCAATTCCATGTCAGGCTTTTGGAAAACATCCTGCAGACAGGCACAGCCACAGGCTGGATGCATCACCCCGTGCAGATTTGCCTTTCTGCAATCAGGACGTGAAACTTCTTGTCCCTGGCTGCCAGAGGATGGAAAAACCCTTCCTGCAGTTTCCAGGTAATTTCAAGGCTTCATCCAGCACTGATGAGAAGAGTTTCTTCTTCATTTTCCTCTCCTCCTTCCTCATCCTCGTTGCTACAAAAAGCAAGTGGCCAAAGCTCCTCAGGAGGTCCCTGTGGTCATGACAGAGCTGAGCAGACCCTGAACCCCAAATCCCATCCTGCAGTCCCTCAGGGCAAGGCAATTACCAAATTAACACCTTGCAGTGACAACCCCTGCGTGCTAATTGAGCTGGATTTATGGGCAGGGGGTTCAAATGGGGGCAATGCCAAACTTTGTGTGACTTCACATAGAGTCCCCACGGCCATGTCAGTGATTTGGAGGCCTTGCAGATGTCCTTTGCTGTCCCTCCACCCTGGAGCTGGAGGCATCATCCCTTGTCCCCCCAGCTGTTGCCCTTGAGGTTTACACAGCTGCCGTGGGGAATGGGGGATTGCAGAGTGGGAGGTGCAGCCTCAGACCCACAGCAGGGTCAGAGGTGGCCACGTTTGGGCTCAAAGAGGAACAGGTGGGTGCAGGGCTGACATTTGGAACACTGGCACTTTTATTTTTAATGGCCCTCCCTCCCCCTGCACACAGGGTGCTGGAAATGGCTGTGAAATGTATCTGGCTGGACTGAACAGGGCTCCTTGCCCTTAAATAAGGGAATCATCTTGGGTTTGGGGGTTGAATAGCCATTCAGTTTGCATTTTAGTGCACGCAAACCCATTCTGAATTAAGGCATTAATTTAGACTTCAAATGTATTGAGCAGGCTCTGATCAAGGCTTCCTTCCTCATCCCATCTATGACCTCTTTTTCTCCCTACTTCTGTTTTTCTCTTCTTTGCTGGGTCAACGGGTCTGTGCAACAGCAGCAGGTACAAGGATATCTCAATTACAGCTGTTTGAATAACCAGTTATTCACATCACTGGCAGTACTGAAAACTGGGGTGAAAAAAATCTTGCTGTGGTTCAACACAAGTGGTTTTTTAAGACTGGGTGGGAAGCGACTTCTTGCTGGATTCAGGACACAAAGGTAAGCAGAAGAGGAGAGGGAAGTGTGAAAGAAGTTGTTTTAAATGAGAAAACAAATTAAGACTCACACCATTAATAATAAATAGAAGACGTGCTGGGCAATGATCAACCTATCAGGGGCTCCCAACAACCCTGAAACATCACTGACACTTTCACTGATGAGAAAAGTGATACAGAGTCACCACATTTATCTCAGACTTCTTCTGCCCCTGGCAAGGGGTTTGGAACTGGGTAATCTTTAAGGTTCCTTCCAACCCAAACCATTCTGTGATTCTCTGATTGCTTCCTCCTGGAGCGATAAACACAGATTTAGTGTTCATCTGTGTGACTTCCATGAGTTTGTGGTTTTTACTCCTGAGGGGACAATATCCCTGGGATATGAGTCAGTACCTGAAAGTGAGTCCACCTTATCAGGGAGTCTGCTGTGTGTGACAGCAGACTAACAGAGTTTGGACAGAGAGAGGCCAATTAATGCTCTGCTGGAACCCTCTGTGTGGTGACAGGCTGTGGAGCTCCATGCCAGGGCAATGAGACCAAACCCCACCCCAGGGATTTGATGATGGAAAAAGATCTCACATCCAGTGCCTGGATTTACACATCTCCCTGCACAGCTGGGATCATTGTAAGTTGTTCTTTTTCCCTTTCTTCCTTTTTTTTTTTAAATTTTCTTTCCCCCCCCCTTTTTTTTTCTCCTTTTTTCTTTTTTCCCCCTTTTTTGCTTTTTCCCCCTTTTTTCTCCTTGTTTTTCTTTTTTCTTTTTTTCTTTTTTCTCTTTTTTTCCTTTTATTCTTTTTTCCTTTTTTATTTTTTTATTCTTTTGTCCTTTTTTATTTTTTTCTTTTTTTTCCCCTTTTTTTTCCTTTTCTTCTTCTTTTTTCTTTTTTTTTTTTTTTTCTTTCTTTTTTTTNCTTTTTTTTTTTTGGCTGTGGCACGTCTTACAGAGAAGCTAATTGGTGGAAAAAGAAAAAAAAAAGAAAAAAAGAAGAAAAAAGAAGAAAAAAAGAAGAAAAAGAGAAAAGAAAAAAAAAGAAAGAAAGAAAAAGAAAGAAAGAAAGAAAAAAAAGGTGACATTTGATCCCAGCCCTGAGGAACACAGTGGCAAGGCATCCCCTGTGCTGGAGGTGAAGCAAAGCCCGGGAGCAGCCTGCTGCAGGCTCTTCCCTTTCATGTGACTAATACACACAAATCCTCCGTCCCTGGGGCTGGGGGATCGCTGACAGAGGGGACAGGCTGTGAGAAAGGGGTGAGGGGAGCCAAACTGTGCTCTCCTTTCATTCACCACGGTCAGCTGTCCCACCTGTTCCTCCTGCTTAGCCATGGGGAGCAGGGATGGAGGGATGGATGGAGGGGACGGGCAGTGGCAGCATTCACTGTGAAAACTCATTGAAGGGAAGGAATTCTGGTTTTTAAATGAGAAGAAAGTGGGGATTTGCTACAGAAGTGGAAGGAGAGAGGCTGCAGGACACAGCATCTGCCTGAATCACGTCTCTGAGCACTGGGGAGCAGGCCAAGAACAAGTTCCCTAATGAAAGACTAATGATGGATGAAGCTCAGTAGGTGCCGGGTTGCAGTTTGATTCCGAAACCCAATCCTCCACCAGCTGTTTGTTTAACCAAATGCCGAGGTTCACTCGGCTGCCCAGACTTCCCCCGAGAGATTTCTCCTGCCCAAATGACACCTCTTGGTTTTATAATTTGCCTCCTGTGCGGGTTTCCTTTGGGGCTGTTATCTCATCCTTTGCAAAACCTGCAGCAGCATCTTTTCCCACTGAGAAATGGGATTTGGTCTCTTTGCCCCTATTTAAACTGAAAGCTCTTTGAGGGTTGGACACTCCTCGGTCCCGTGTGGCTCCAGAGTGCCCAGCACAACAGAGCTGTAGCCTTTTTTTGGGTGTTTGAGTGACAAAGAGCCCTGTGACACAGAGGTTGGAGGAGTGAGGGTCCATCACACCCATGGGAAGTGTGGATGAGTCTGTGAGCAGCCAGCAGAGGAAAATTTCTGGGAAGAGCCTCAACCCCAGGATGTTTTTCACATTTTTTCCCCTTTGTGACTGTGTTTTCGACTTAGGAGGATTTCTGTACCTGGTTCAGGTGCTGGAGGTGTTCAGTCTGGAGAAAAGGTGGCTCAGGGGTACCTTATTGCTTATTGAGTGTGGCCAGTTTGGGTTTGGTCTTTTCTCCCATGTATCAAGTGATAGGACAAGGAGAAATGATCCCAAGTAGTGCCAGGTTGGATATCAGGGAAATTTTCTTCACTGAAAAGGTGGGTGAGCATTGGAACAGGCTGCCCAGGGAAGTGATGGAGTCACCATCCCTGGAAGTGTTCAGAGAACGAGTAGATGTGGCACTTTGTGACATGGCTGAGAGGGCACAGGAATATTTGATCAAAGGTTGGACTTGATGATCTTGGATGTCTTTTCCCATCTTAACGAACCTACGATGGCTCTGGGAGCCAGCCTTGACCTTGATTTTCCCTGGAAATCCCATGTGCTCTGCAGACCCCAGGGGAGCAGAGAAGCATCCCCTACGTGGCTGGAAGAAGACAAATCCCCTACAAGATGCTGATTTCTCCTTGTGCATCCCCAGGGTCCAGCATCTGCCAGGGGCAGGGGGTTGGGGGGACCCCACATCCCCTCTGTGGTGCACTGGAGACAGGAGCACAAACACACCCAACCTTGAAACCAAAGAAGCCTCAAACCTGTCATTAAAGCAGCTGCACTGGCAATAAATTTAGTGTTTAAAGAAGTTTGGTGCCTGTTTAAAATGGAGCAAGAGTAGCTATGGCAACAAGCTCAACAGAGTTTTATCTTGCTGAAAAGTGACCTTGTAGAGATGTGGAAGGCTCCTGGAAGCACCAGCATTTTTCCTCTCAAAGGAAAGAGTTGAATCTCTTAAAAATCAGGTAGAAAAATGGGCCTGGCAAGTCAGGCAGTTCATTTACAGGCTGCAAATGTCAGTAGAAGTAGTGGTAATAAAAGGTTCTAAAATCTAAAATAGGTTAAGAATGTGAATTTTAAGATTTCCAAGGAAGAAAATCTTTTTCCTTTGTAAAGGATCAGTAAAAAAGGGAGGAGCCTAAATGCTGCTCCTACCAGGAGACACTGTCAATTCCCCATCCCTGGAAGTGTCCAAGGTCAGGCTGGACAGGGCTCAGAGCAACCTGGGATAGTGGAAGATGTCCCTGTCTATGGCAGGGGGCTGGATCTGGGTTATTTTTAGGATCCCTCTCAACCCAAATAATTCTGTGATTCTGTGATTCTTGGCCTAACAAGAGCTTTTTCTTCTCCTGATTTGGGAATGATCATGAACAAGCTGTATTGGCTTTCTTGAACTCAGATTCATGCTTAGCACCACTGCCCTGCCTCAGCTCACCTTCCCATGGACAGTAGCCTCACCCAGCTGGGTTTGGAGGGCCAGCAGGAGGAAGACTGGGATTCAAAGGGAAATTTGATCAGGGAAGGATTTCTAAATCCCCTCGGTTCCCTTGGAAATCCCAGCTCAGCACCCTGCCTGCTGGTGTCTAACAAGTCTCTCAAGAAAAAAAAAAAGACATCAAACCCCAGGATTTATTATTAATCAGCCCAGCTTCTTGACACCTTCTCTGTGACCTTGGTTGCTAGGAAGTTGGTGTCAATAAAGGAAAAGTGAAGTATTAATAGAAAGAAAGAGCAGCTGTAAGAACTCAGCACGGCCAGTTGAAGTCTTCCAGGCTACTGGTAACCCAGTCCTTCAGGAGAGGGAAAATGATTTCACACTGAAAGATGGTAGATTTAAATTAGATATTAGGAGGGAATTCTTCCCTGTGAGGGTGGGGAGGCCCTGGCACAGGTTGGCCAGAGAAGCTGTGACTGCCCCTGGATCCCTGGAAGTGTCCAAGGCCAGGGTGGACAGAGTTTGGAGCAGCCTGGGATAGTGGAAGGTGTCCCTGCTCATGTCAGGGGGTGAAATGAGATGAACTTTAAGGTTCCTTCTAACCTGAACCATTCCATGATCCTATGACAACACCAAATTGGAAAGCAGAGATCTCTCCCTGTGTCTGGAAAGCAGCAATCACAGCCCTGTGTCTGGACACAGTCACTAAATTCAAGCAGTTTCAAGCTGTTTTTCTTTACTGAGTGTCCAGCATGGCACACCCTGCACTGGAGGGGAAGCTCTTTATCCAAAGATAAATCCAAGAGAAACACAATCCTGTTGGCCACTAAGTGGCATCAGTCTCCTAGAAACCTGATCTAGGGAGTGACAACCCTCCCCAGGACAGGGGGCTGGAATAAATGAGCTTTTTGGTCCTTTCCAACCCAAAACCATCCTGTGATTTTATGATTCCATCATTTTATGCTCCAAGAATGAACTCCATTAGCCTGGCTTTCCCCTGGGATGCACTTTGCTCTCTTTACAGAGGTGGGTGCAGAAATTGTGAGCACAGGCATCATTCCCACATCATTCCCTCATGCCAAGGCCTGTCTTGGGCAAGGAGGAGGCAGGGAAGGCTGCTGCCCTTGTCCTGAGGGTGGCAGATACACCAGCAGGGCTGGGAGGGAGGAGGGGATTGCAGTGGCTGCAGACAAAATCGTTAAACCTCTCCTTATCCCACATTATCCTCCCCTCAGCTGCTCTGCTGGGAGGTGCCATGTGGTGACCAACAACTGCCACATTCCCCTCGCGAGGTGGCCACAGGGGGAGCATGAGGGGACCCCTCATTTGGCTCCTGCAAGGCTTTTCTATCCCAGAAATGCTCCAAGTCCTGGGCAAACTGAGCCTTTCCATGCTGCTGCCTCTGAGAAAGGACTCACAGGCAGTGTCATCCCTGTCTCACACACAATTGACATGACAGTGAAGCTTTGAGCCCAAATCATGCAGGAGCTGGGAATAGATCCTACATCTCCTTTTCCTGCCCTGCCTGCCTGAACCTGGGCTTTTCCTCAAGCACAGGGAATTAACACCAAACGCTCCTGGACCTGTGTCAGGCAGAGCAGAGGCAGCAGTGGCCACCCGTGGGTCGTGGTTCAGGTTTCAGACAGGTCTTTGGTGGCTCCATGCTTCCATCTAGTGACAAGAAAGCCACTGCTCACCCTCCTGCTTGGCTCTGCCTCCTCTCTGGTTGCACTGCAGGAGGATTTCTGATGTTCCTGATGCTGAGCCTGTCCATAGGGCTATTTCCATTTATTTGCTCAAAATCTAAACCCCTAAATGAGTAACTCCAAACAAACAAAACTAGGGGTGAAGTCTTTGAGCAGAACTATCCTTTGGCAGGAAAAAAGAAACTTGCACATGTATGCAAACGTGCACTTGCTCATCAAAATGTGCTGATTTCCTCTTTAGTGGGTAATATCTCAAAAGATGTGTATCAGCCTGTGGTGACAGAGTATTTATGTGTCCTATAGCAAGGCCATTCCTCTCCTGATCTGAATTCCAGCCTGGGTTTCTGGTTATTAAGAACAAGTTTTTTTCATAGAATCACAGAATTATAGAATGGTTTGAGATGGAAAGGACCTTAAAGCTCCTACAGTTCCACCCCTCTTCCACTATCCCAGGCTGCTCCAAGCCCTGTCCAGCCTGGCCTGGAACACTGCCAGGGATCCAGGGGCAGCCACAGCTTCTCTAGGCAACCTGTGCCAGGGCCTCCCCACCCTAACAGAGCAATTTTCTTCCTAATATCCTATCTAACTCTGCCCTCTGGCAGTTTAAACCCCTTCCCCCTTGTCTCGTCACTGCAAGCCCTTGTAAAATGTTTCTCTTCATCTTTCTTGTAGGCTCCCTGCATGTCCTGGATGGGTGCAATTAGGTCACCCCAAAACCTTCTCTTTTCAAAGCTGAACTATCCCAATCATCTCATTTTTTTCTTGCAGGAGAGTTGCTCCATCCCTCCAGTCATCTTGGTGGCCTCCTCTAGACTTGCCCTTTCCCTCTTTCTTTTCACATTTCAGTTCCTTTATGGGGAGGGCTCCCTGTGCATTGTTTTACTTAATATGTGACTTTCAGCAAATAATAAACTCCTCATCCCAGCCAAATCCTTCTGACCTGCAAACCTTGGACATTTGGTTGAGTTTTTCATGGATAAAACGTTTCCTCAGGATTGGATCACAAAGTGCTGTGGATACTAGCACTAACAGTTTTTGCTGACTGTGATGTAGAGTTTGAGTGACAGAGAATGTGGGGAGTAGCACTGAGAGCAGAAAACCCCTGATCAGCCTCGCCTGGGACCACCCTCCCCAGCCTGGCTGTGATTCAGGAGCCTGAATTAACCTCATCTGTGGCTCTGTGCTCCCTCCCTGAGCTGTGTTGTAGAAATATAATTTCTCTGCTCTGTAATCCCCACTTTGGTCCTGCCTTTTATCTGGATTGTGGGCTCGTGTTGTAGCTGAGCTCCCTGCCCTGTCTCCTCTTGTTCCTGAGGGGGTTTCCTGAAGGGACCTTGCACCTGGTCCATCTCTTTATTTGGTGCTCTGAGTGGATTCTGTTACCAGCATCTGTTTCTGTCTGCTGTGTCATCCTTAAACAGCTTTTTCTTCAGCAACACTTCTTTGTTTGAGATCTACCTGAAGTTTACTCTTCCTTCTGAGCACATTTCCAGTGTAATTCCACTAATAAGTAAACTGAGTGCAGATCACTGATGGGGTTAACTCACAGGGGGTTCCTGTAATCATTGGCTGCATGTGGCTGGGACACTGGGGCTTGGCCTGAGAATAAACCAAGCACAACTGGTTCCACTGCTGGGCAGGGCTCCAGAGCTCCCCTGAGGGTTGATTGCCCGTGACTTTGTGCCACTGAGGCTGAGGAGGAACCTGGGCAAGCCTGTTTCACCTCCCTTTGGGGCTGAGGTGAGAGCCTGAGCACATTCTGCTGCTGTTTGGTGTGTGGTAACTCATTAAACCTCAGTTAGGCTGTGGGGTCTGGGAACTTCCTGCAAATTTCAGTGGAAACTTCCATGAAGGTTTCAATACCAGGGCAGGGGCTCAGCAACCCATTGAGGGGCTCCATCAAAATCCATCTGGGTTCAAACAGAGGAGGGCAGAGGTGGGGATAGAGATGCTGTTCAGTGTCTGAGAGAGGCTGGATTGAATCTTCCCAGCAGCCAAAGCCCTCCAGGGCATGAATTCTAACCCTGTGAAAGTCCACTGCCCTCTATTCCATGGGGAAAAAGACCAGCAGGGTTAAAGCCACTTGAGAAGTGATGAGGGATCTAAACACCCTTTGGCCAGAATTCCCAGCAGATGTTGGGAATAACATGGAAAAATTGAATTAATAATATGTAAGGGAGCATTGAAGTCCACTTGCTGTGAAAGCCAGTCCCAGGTTGAATATCAGCATATCAAGAAACAGTTTTGCTGTCATGTTGTAGGAGGGAAAAAAAAAGAGGATAAAATGGATTGTCATTCTATTGGAGGACTTAACCATATACCAATGGGAGAACAATCCCAGGTTATTTTTGTCATGGTTATTAAATTCTTGGAACAAAACAGTTAATAGCAGCAAGTAGCTCAGGTTAATAATTAAGCACCCCCAATGGACAGCTCTGAGCTGTCTGTGACGGGATTTGAGCCTTTTGGGAAGCTTGTCTGGTGGGTTTCAGCCCTGGGCAGAGTGACTGACACAACCCCAGCCTGAAACCTGTGGCAGAGCTGGTGCCAAAGGGATGGAGCTCTTGTGCTGGTAATGGAGCCCTTGCTCTTCACTCACCACAGGAATGGAGGAAGAACAAATTGAATAAGGTAAGAAAAGCCAGAAAAAGTCCTAAAAAGAATAATAAAATTAAATCCAAATGATATTTTCTGCAGCTGCTTTGAAATGCAGCATTCACTTGCACCAGGGTGCTGGACTCTGAGTTGTGCACTTTGCAGTGTGTTACTCAAACCTTTATATTCTTAAATTATTAGGAGAGTTCACAGCTGTTGCTCCCACAGGTGTGCAGTGAGAACAAAGAATACAGATGGGATTTGTTTTAAAGTTACAGGGAAGGTCCTGGAGCCAGACTCTTGTGAATTCCGCATGCAGTGTGCAAGATGAACCTCTGGAGAACATTCCTGCTGAGTGCTGGGCTGATACTCTTGGCAGGTGGGTGATGGAGAGGTGTTGTCTCCAACCACACCTGTAAAATCCAGTGTGGATTGGATACAGACTGTGAGACGTGGAGAAGAACCTCTAAAAGGTGTTGAAAACTATGGGATATTGACTGTTGGCACATTGGACATTGTCCACCCTTATTGTTGGTTTTCCATGGCATTATTTCCACAGACATAGAGGAGATTTCTGGATTAATTTTCAGTTCTCTGTGTTCTACCTGAGTTCATGTCATACCTATTGTTTTTTGTTCACTTGATGATAAACATGTCACTCTTTGCATGCTGATATTAAGGGTTCACGATGCAAAAGTGTCCAATATTTTGGCTTCAGTGATCAATACTGATGTTTGATCAGATTGCATCCAAACACAGCTAAAAAAGTTGGAAATCTCCTAAAATGTTAATCAGAAAACTGGACATCACTCTAAAATGACTTCTGGAAAATTCTGGTCAGAGGCTGCATAAAAATAAGCCAAATGCTGGTTCATCTCTCAGCTTCAGAGATGAGGGTACCCCAAATAAATCCTAAATTATTTTAGGAATTTGGTACCTTTATGAAAGACATGGAATAGCAGGTTATAGGTGACTTAACAGCATAAAGCAGGGGCTTTTTTTCCATGCCTATATGTCTTTCCTAAGGACTTCAGAAGGAAATAGCTGGACAGGCTGTCCTGGAGCCAGAAAAAGATATATTTTGTAGGAAGCCTTAATTTTGGTAGGGTGCATGGAAGTCAGCAAACACATTTCTTTGAGAGATGAAGGCATAAACTTGAAGTTAATCATCTTTAATTCTTGAGGATGACAGGAGGCTCAGGCTGTAGCTTGGTTCACCAAGCCCTGAAGGCATCAACACCTCCCTGAGGGGAGCTGTAAATGGGGGGAAAAAGGATGGGCAACACGATTAATTTGGATGCCTGAGAAGGAGAAATTAAATAAAGGGTGGGATAACATGAATACAGCTCTCAGACCGCTGTGTCTCATCTTGAATAAAGTGTTTTAGACATTTGCATTTCCCTTCAGCCTGATGGAGCTGGTTTGTTTTTGCAGGCACAGTCTCAGGATCACTCACCAAGCCCCCCGAGGGCAGCACTGCTGGAGGAACATGGATTACCATCACTCTGGATGGTGAGCTTTAAATTCTTATGAAGTATGTGCTGAAATAGAATCATAGAAAGGTTGGATTGAAAGGGACCTTTAAAATCATCTTGTTCCACCCCCCCTGCCATGGGCAGGGACACCTTCCACTATCCCAGGTTGTTCTAAACCCCCTCCAACCTGGCCTTGGACACATCCAGGGATGGAAAAATAACAGATAATCATCTCCCTTCTCAGGTTTGTGGTTGGAGTGACAAACCCTACCCAACAGAGCCATAGGCTGTGATGCTCATAGCATGAAATCAGCTTGAAATGATCACTTTATAAGATAGTGGTGTAGGTTTATTTCTAAGCAACAGAAGTCAAAATGTTTACTTTATTTTTGCAGATGCAGAGATAGAAATTTTTCCCTTCTCCTGCCATTTTATTGGAGAAAAAGCTAAAAATCTGCCCCCTTCATATGTCCTGTGATGCTGGAATTTTAAAAACTCTTACGATAAACATGAGACCTGAGTAAAAATCAGAGAAAATTGTATGTCATGTCCATTTGGGCCTGAAACCAAGTGTATAAAGCTAGGTCTGATTTTCCACAGTGGTGAATATTTATTCATTGGGAAGTGAGTTGGTTTCTGAACCAGCTTCAAGGTCATCAGCTGGCACAGGCTGCCCAGGGCAGTGGTAGAGTCACCAGGGGGATTTAAAAGATGTATGGAAGTGCACCTGGGGACGTGGCTTTTACCCTTCCAATTCTCTCCCCCATCCCCCTGGGGGGAAAGTGAGCGAGTGGCTGTGTGGGGCTGGGTTTGCAGCTGGGGTTAAACCACCACAACATGAAATTACACAAACCTGGTTTTAAAAAGTCTGATCAAGGGCTCTAAGTGTTATTCCTAGAGAAGATGGGTTGTACCTCCAAAAATGTTTGTTGTGCAGCTGGGAGTGATCTTTTCCTCACAGAGCTCTCCTGGTTGACTTTCTTGCTTAGACTCAACATCCCACCAGCTAGAATCTGTCTCTCCAGGCAGTGCATCCCAGCTGGAGGTGTCCCTGGTGAACCCAGACCTGCCCAGGCTGCCGTGTGATGTCTCTCCTCTGCACTTGGACTTGCCCACTATCAGGTGCAGAACAAGGTATGATCCATGGTCACACTCTGTGTGAGACCTTGCCCTTTGTCAAGCAGGATCCTCATTTTCCTTCAGTGCCTGCACAGGCAGCTTGGGAGTTGAGAGAATTCCTACAGTTGCCACTGGGGCCTCGCTGAGAACCTCCTAACCTGGGGTGATTTATTCTTGCTTCAAATTCATGAAGCATAAGGTACCTTGAGCCATGAGGGTCACAGAGAGGCTTCTTGGGCAGTCCAGACTCAGACCTCCAAAGGTTTGTAGACATCTAGCTCTCAGATGCAAAACTCCCAAGAGAATCTTGGAGGAGACTCTACCATCTTTTGGTGTCCTTATTGTTGGTTTTCCATGGCTTTATTTCCATGGCCATAGAGGAGATTTCTGGATTAATTTTTAATTCTGTGTTTTACCTGAGTTCATATCATACCTGTTGCTTCTTGTTCACTTGATGATAAACATGCCACTCTTTGCATGCTGATATTAAGGGTTCACGATGCAAAAGTGTCCAATATTTTGGCTTCAGTGATCAATACTGATGTTTGATCAGATTGCATCCAAACACAGCTAAAAAAGTTGGAAATCTCCTAAAATGTTAATCAGAAAACTGGACATCACTCTAAAATGACTTCTGGAAAATTCTGGTCAGAGGCTGCATAAAAATAAACCAAATGCTTCTGTCCAAGGTGATAGAGAGAGGTTATGAATAGAACAGGAAATAAATTTGGTAGCTGGGCAGTTTAAGCTGCCTGTGTTCTATCCTGTCATAACTTTAACACAGATTGTTGAACTGGAAGATTGGGGTGTCTGAAGAGGACACTAATGGGACTCTTCCATATTTTGCTGCTATGATTTGGCTGGGAGTTAATTCCGCTGGGTGCTGTGCTGGGAAGCTGTGTGCATCAAGGATGCAGCATTAATTTATGGACCAGGATCAAGATGCCCTGCAGATCCAGGCAGCCCTGGGTCATTTTATTGCTAATGAATAACAATTATTTTCTGTGCCTGTCTAATGACAATGTTTGTGTTTTGCATTAACAGTTATTTGGGTAGAGTTCTGATGCAGTCCTATCACCTTCTGTTCTTAGCTATGATTTCTTGCTGTGCTTCTACTTTTCTTTTAAAATGTTATTTTAAAGTTTTGCTTCATATGTGTGAAATTTGGGCTGCTTGCTCTGTGGAAGTCCCAGTGGACTTGCTGTGAATGGATACTCTGTAAAGGACTTGGCATTTCCTAAACACAGTTTGTATAAAAATAATATAATATTATACATTTTCTTCCACCCAGGTCTTCACCCCAGGAGGGTTTGTACTACGTGGAGGTGATCTTTAAAGGACATGTGGTTAACAACCTGACTGAGGTGGAGAAAGAGAGCTATTCTTTCAAGGTAATCACCAAGCAAGGGCAGAAGTGAGGATAAAGAAGCCAGGGTACTGGAGGGAGTGAAGCTTCATCATAGGAAATGCTTTGAAATGGATGGAATCATGCAATGGTTTGGATTGCAAGGGACCTCTAAGACCATTCAATTCCAACCCTAAGCTAAAGAAAGGTGGGGAGAGGCTTTTTGCTAAGGCTTGTTAGAGACAGAACCAGGGAGAAATGGCTTCAAACTGAAAGAGAATAGGTTTAGATTGGATGTTAGAAATAAACTGTTTAATGTGAGGCCCTGGCACAGGCTGCCCTATCCCTGGAAGTGTTCCAGGCCAGGTTTGACAGGGTTTGGAGCAATCTGGGATGGTGGAAGTGTCGCTGCCCATGGCAGGGGCATGAATGAGAAGGCCTTTGAGGTCCCTTCCAACCTAAACAATTCTGGGATTCTGTGATCTCTTGCAGAGCAGAATCCTTAACTATGACTGTGCTTTGGGATGGGGCCTGGTGTGTTTGGAAGTCACATCCCACCTCTGTGCTAACTTTGAACAAAACCCCCAGCCTTTTTCAGTAAATTGCACATTAAAGCTGAAGAGCCATTGGGTGGTTCAGCTAGCTTAGAGAACTGATGAAAAATCACCAGGGGATGCTGTTAATGAGGCACATTCCAAGCTAAATAAACCACAATGTGTCTCTTTGTTTTGGGGCTGGGCCCCGGGAGCTATGGGTATTAAAAATTAATTTTGCCTCCACATTAGATTGGAAAAGCTGCTGCAGGCAGCAAAAAGTCTGAGCAGCTCACGAGTGTCGCTGTGTCAGCCAGTGCCCCAAATTTCATGCTGCTTTTGGCTTCTTTCTCCACATCTTCTCCAGCCTGGGGTGTGGTGTGGTGCTGCCTTTGCTCCCCAGAAGTGACCATTGCTGGAGGGAGTTTGTGGCTGCTCACTGATTTTTAACATGAGCAGGAGTAGGAGGGAAGGCAAAAACTGAGCCCTGGAAGGGAATGGGCTTAGGAAAAACCCCAACATATGCAATGGTGTCCTTGAATTAATGCAACAAATTAATTTTTAAATTACATTTATTGGGCTGTGAGCAGCATCTGTAAGTGCCAGTGAGGACATGAGGGGGCTGATAAAGGAGGTGGGGAGGATGAAGATGTCCAAAAAGGATGGGGAGGGGTCTGGAGCACAAATCTAGTGAAGGAGCTGTGGGAGCTCAGCCTGGAGAGAAGGAGGCTCAGGGGGGACCTTCTCACTCGCCACAACTCCTTGACAGGAGGATGCAGCCAGGTGAAGGTTGTCCTCTTCTCCCAGGTTACAAGATACAGGATGAGAAAATTGCCTCAGGGGAGGTTTGGATTGGATATTAGGGAAAAATTCTATCCCAAAGGATTTTCAAACACCAGGGAAGTGCTGAAGTCACCAGAACATGGAGGGATTGAAAATCCATGCTGATCTGGCATTTGAAGGATATGTTTTACTGGATTTAGCAGTGTTGGGTTAATGGTTGGACTTGATGATTTTCAAGGTTTTTTTCCTCAGAGGTGAAGGTGCTAATTTCCCCAAAACAATCTGATGTATTGCTGTAAGACAGGCCAAGACAGTCTTTGCTCCACTGTCTTAAGGTACCCAACAAACTTGCCAAGGGGTGGCTGAAATATTTCACCATCTATGATGATGAAACTGTTCTGAAGGAACAATTCTTCTATTGGGAAGAAAAATGGTGTCACCATTCAGGATAAAATGCAAGTTTTAACTTCAGCTAAAGCATGACTCAGGAATTTGATAGTGTATTAAACTGTGTCTAAGACACTGGATTGAGCCAGAGTGGGCAATTTGGGCACAAAAAAAGATGTAAAAATATAACTAATCCAGACTCTGAATGGAGAGGGGGTAAGAAGGGAATAATTCTCTTTACTCCCTTCCCAGAGCAGGACTCTGCTTCAAAGATCAGATGTGAGGTGTGAGTCACTGAAATGCAGCTGCTGGCTGGGCTGTGAGCAATGCACTGTCAGCTGGGGTTGGACTGCTGCAGAAATTGCTGACATTTCACTTCAAATTTCCCTCTGTAGTTCTCAGCTGAGCAGACACCTGTGGTTTACCAAATTAATCCATCATCTGGCACCCCAGGTATGGGACCTTTTTTAATCTGTAATGCCATACAGACCTTTTGCTTATTGGGGTTTTAGCACAGATTTTAAAGTTGCATAAGCAGTCATTTACTAATTTTGGTCTGAAAAATTAACTGGGATATGGCAGATTCCCCCCCCACCCCCACCCCAGTATTTCTATTATTTCTTTATTTCCAGGTTTCTTTGGGGAAAATTGAAAGTTTGATCCTCAAAGTCAAGATTAATCAAAAGATTTTGGTCTCTCAGGAGTTCAGACAGTCACATGGGTGTTTATAACACAGAGAGGTGCTTAAATATAAATCAAGCACTAATTTCCAATTGTTTTCAGGTGTAGTTCAGCTCTAGATTCTCCTGCCTTTAGGGTGTCAGTATGGAGGTTTCTGTGTGTTTGCTGGATGGATGTTTCACCTCCCAGTGTGAGTGAAGAGCAGGAGAATAATCTGGCCATGGATATGTCAGGGTCCTTCTTTAGACCTTCACCCTGTCTGGTGTACAAATAATGTAATTTGGGTTGTCTCATGAGGTTCTACCGCAGAATTGGGTTAGAAAGTGGGATTTAGTTAACAAAAGAGTTGAGGAAAAATGGTCAGCTCTGTGCAAGTACAGATCTGAAAAAAAATTTGGAATGAATTTGGGTTTTTTTGGTGGGAAACAAAGACATGTGCTTTTAGAACAGTGAATTAAGTACAAAATCATCTTGAGCAATGGTAGAAGCTGGGAGTACACTCAGTGCAGAAACCCCTGAAAAATTCTTAAAGACCACGAATTCCTTTTGTTCAGCTCAGAAAATCTGCAAACAAGTCCTCTGCTTTTAAAAGACTCCCTTCCATTTCCATTTTCTCTTAAACAGGAAATTTAATAAAGATTCATGGGAAGACAATTGCTGGGAGATATGAGACCCTGGACTTCAATGTAGATTATATTGATGGGTAATTATGAACTCTCAGCTCTCTGCTGCAGTCCTGTAAATTGGCATTTCTTCCATCAGCCTCCTCGACAGCAATAAATTGCAACCAGTTGGCCCAGAATTGCCATTTACTTCCTTTAGTGGTTTATTGCAGCTCATGAGTTGGGCTCCAGCAAACTTTGTTAATCTAATTGCAACTGGTCCATTAAGCTGGTTGGTTTGTTTACTGGCAGCACAGTCAATCACAGCTCAGTGTGAATTGTACTGTAATTGCAGCTGGCTGCTGTAGATTTTATTTTGGCTAGCAAATTAAAATTTAACTAATTAAAATAATGTCAGAGTTGAAAAGTTAAATAAATTTTCCCTTTTCCATTTGCATTTTTTTAAAGAAGTCTATTAGTTTGAAGCAGATGCTCTAGTGAGCCAGAAGACTAAAGAGAAGGATTTTGAGACAAAAGGCTTTGTTGTTCACAGTTTTAAACACTCTGTATTTGTTTTCTTGTTCTGAGAGGTTTGATATTTTTTTATGTTGCTTCTGTGGTGACATGCAACAGAGAAAAGCTGGTAGATTAAAAAAACCCCTTACTTTAGGACAGCAGCCCCTTTAAATGCAGTGGATACAAAACAAGCATCAACACTGTCCTGCTGTGTGTCTTATGTATTTCCATATGTATGGATCTATTATCAAATGTTAATTTATGATTTCTGTGCCAATGGCAGTGAAGAACTAAGCCCAGGTAAGTATTTTAAAGATAAACTATTAATCCATAGTTACCCTGCTGACAGTTTAAGGGTCATTTCAGGAGCCAGGAAAGGCACATATTCTTGTTAGTTAAATTTTTTAATTGAAGCAGCAGATATTTAACAATGAGATGCTTTTTAATGACTTCTCAAACTGATGGAAAATGTCCCTTGCTGAGTGATTAAACTCCTTGCTGGTGTGAAGGAAAGTCCAGAGCAGATTCCTGCCATGTCATCCCTGCACTGTGCACATCAGCATCCTTTGTTTGGTATCAATTATTGTTTTACCTGCCTCTTGTGGAGCCCTGGAACCTTTGATCAGAGGGAAGAAAGGCTCCTCTGTCTGAGTGCAGGCTGGATGTGCCTGCAGTGCTCTGCTGCCAGATTACTCATTTACAGCTCAACCTCACCAAAAGGAAATGGCCTCAAAATCCCAACATACCAGACAGGTTCCCTTTGTAGCTCCACATGAATAATTTGCCCATTTTTGGTGTGTTAGGAAATAGGTACCAGGTGGGGACTTGGACATGACCAGAGCAGTTTGTCACTCAGTCATGGTGATTCAAGATTTGGATCAAAAAAAGGGAGGATTTTGATACTTTCAAGTCTGTTCTGCACTTTTTTCCATGCTCTGTATGGGATGCACTGGTCCAGTGAGGCTGAACAAACGTTTGGCAGAACTGATTTTTGTTCAACTTCAGTAAAAGGAAAGGTTCTCAATATCAGCCACCTATATTAATGAAAGCAAGTTCTTTTATAAAAAAACCTCATAAAACTGCATTCTGAAACATGGGCCAGAGAAAACTGCACTGTGAGAGATGGGTCATCACAAGGTATTTGCATTACAAGTTTTAACTACCTATTTCCTTTAATTGCTTGTTAATTCACAAGGAATCATTGCCAGCTTTTGCTTATTCTGCTGATTACTCTGAATTTATTCCTCCCACTTCTTCCTCCTCTCCAGTGGAAGTTGTCCCATATTGATCCTTAAAGAACAGATATTTAAGTTTTTTATTAGGAGCTTGGGTGATTTCTGCTGGAAGTTGTTCGTGGTGTTTTTCCTCAATGAAATAAAGAAATGTCTGAGCTGCATCTTGATTGTACTTGCTGTAGTTGATGCTGACTGCTGGCTTGGAAGGTGTGGGTGGGTATTGCCCTCCTGGAGTTCAGCCTTGCCCTCAGGGAGGAAGGATTGGATCATTCAGAGCTGGCATGAAGTGTCTCCAAAAGGGCCCTGCTGGACTCTCACAGAGCTGCAGTTCCCACAGTATTTGGGGAATGCACTTTGCAGGTGCAGAGATGAGAGATTAGGGCTTGTCCCATTTCCTGGAAGGTTAATAAATGTTAGGTACAAGTTGGGGGAAATTCCCATCCCTTGGGAACATATTGGCTGCTGATTTTACCAGGATCAGGTTTTCATCTGCATCACATCATATCTTTCTTGGTGTTTTTTTTTTTTTTTTTTTTTTTTTTTTTTTTTTTTTTTTTTTTTTCCCAGGCCAGCTGTTCTTACGTCAGAAGGAGATGGATGGATCAGTCTCTGCTCTTTTGCTGACAGGAGAGCTGGAAACCCGTCAGTTCTTGCTTACTTTGGGTTTGTGTTGGTGCAAGGGTTCAGCACAGCTTGTGCACAAAATAAAAAATTTGTGGTTTTTGGAGAAACTCTTGTGCTTTGGTTTAAAATGGAGAGAGACCCTGGGGAGTTGTGGTCCGTGATGGGGTGGGTGAGGGTTACTGGCTTTCTGCAGCTTCAGCCACTTAAATGTAAATGTGTGCTAATGATGGGAATTGTGTCATTCCATGACTCCAGAGGGTTGATGTGGTGCCAGCACATCTGTTTTAATTGCTACCTGCTCATTCTCACAGTTTAAGAACCTACGAAGGAGCAAAACACTTTTTGTCCTATTCACCCTTCCCCTTGTGCCTGCATTTGTCCCTGCTCCGTTATTTATTTCAACGGGGGATTCTGAAGGCCACCGGCTCCTAGAAATAGGTGTAAAGGAGCCAAGCTGGAGCCCTTCTGCTGGGAGACATCTTCCTAAGCTTCTGAACTCTTGATCATTAGTGGGAAAATGGGTTGTTCCTCTCCCATCTCACCTGCTTCACTCCCATATTTCTAAATACGGAAAACCACTACTATCTTGGGTGTACAAGCCCACATTTTCTATTGGTTAGTTGGTTCTACTATATTTTGCTTATTGTTTTGCTTCCAAGGCTCAGTGAAGCCCTTTGTCTCTCCACAGTTACCCTCTCCAGGTGAAGGATGGACTGGGGACTCTGCAGTGCCGGGTGGAAGGGAACCACATAGGTTGGTGAAAAGGGGTCAAACCCATGGGTTTCTGTCACTCCTGCAGCTCCAGAGGATGGAGGGAGGAGGGTATCTGTCTGTCATGAGTTTGAGTTCTGTCCCCAAAGCTGGAATGTGGCTCAGGGCTGAGTCCATAACAGCAGGTTCAGCTGCAGGCTTGCCTTCAGTACAGCCCCTGCCGTGGTTTGTGTCTTCTGCACAGCCTGGGGGAGCATGAAGGGAAACCAGGACATGATTTGGACATTGCTGACACCCAACAGTGTGATTTGAGGTCCTTGCTCGTTTTCCCACTTTAATCCTTCTTGTCTGTGATGGACCTTCCCTTTAGTGCTTTATTAGAGGAATAAATTGGGTGTTCCCTTCTATTCAGTCTCTTCAGCAGTAGAGGGGATCCCTTTCATCTTTCCCCACCTCCAAACACTCAGAAGAAGTTTCTAATTTCTTGTGGAGGCTTTGAGCTCCAGCCTTCCTGTTTGGGAAAGATATTGTGAGTTAAATATGTCAAATAGACTTTCCTTTACTGTTGTAAGGGAAGTGTAAGGAAGGGAGAATGAGACCCAGAGAAGCAGGAAAAGATTTGGTGGGATTTACTCCATAGTTCTGCCTTAAAGCATTATCACTTTTCTCTCCCCCAGGGTCCCACAATGTCAGCTTCTCAGTGTTTAACAAAGGAAAGTGAGTAAAAGAATAATTTCTCTCTTCTTCTCTGATTTTTCATGGGGATACAGCTGCATTTGTGTCCAGGATGAGTGAATGATGCTTTTCCTGAATCATGCATTTCATTGCTGAGAAATAAGGTTTTGTTATCTCGAGAAGATGGTTGTCTGTCTGACTGGGAAAGAAAAAGGGGAATTTTTCTTCCAAAACATTTCCACAGTGGTGTTTTATACTTTACCTTCAGTGTCCAAAACATAAGAGATCTTGTCCTGGACAAGGAGGAATGGCTGAAGGAGAATGGATTCAGATTGGACCTTAGGGAGAAATTGTTCCCTGTGAGGGTGGTGAGGTCCTGGCACAGGTTTTCCAGAGCAGCTGTGGCTGCCTCTGGATCCCTGAAAGTGTTCAAGGCCAGGTTGGATGGAGCTTGGAGCAACCTGGGGTGGTGGAAGTTGTCTCTGCCCATGGCAGGAGGTGGAACTGTATATTCTTTAACATCCCTTCCCACTCAACCATTCTGTGATCTGTTAAATCTGGCTGAATTAAATCCTTTCACGTTGCTTTTAACTATTCATCCAAATGGGAAAGAATTTAACCATAAAAGGAGGTGAAAACTGTTTCTGACTGTGTCAAAACACACTTTACAATGTGCTAGTACTTCTAATAAAGTGTTTCAGCCATGTAATGGGCTCTCATGAATCAATGCCTCAATGTGCTGGTGAAAGGAGTTGTTGGATCTTGCAGAAATGTTCCACTGTTCCTCTGGAGAGTGAGAATTCAGCCCTGACAAATGAAGGTCTGCTTTTTATTCACAACAGTCCAGGATCTCTCAGGCATTTTCTTTTCTCTCTTGCAGGTCAGCAGTGCACAAAGGTGCTTGGCTCATCAGTGCCAAACAAGAGCTTTTCCTGTATCAGACTCATCCAGGTATTCACTGATCCACCTCACTGCTGCTGTCTTCCATCAGTGTGATCTAAGGAAAAAAAACTTCTCACTGCAGCTTTCTGCAGGGATGTAATCCTGTTCTGTCCTCAGTTTGGTGTTCTACTCCCCTGGTATGGGCTTGACTAAGCAAAAAAAGCCGCAGATCAAAAATTACAAGACAACCAGATTTATGTGTGCTGTTCCTTGTCCTGTCAGATCAGTTACAGAGTCCAGGTGTTGCTCATAGAGAAACTTTTCCCCCTTGAATCATTCTGTGTTTGGTGAGGCTGAAATTTTGAAAATGCAGGATGAGAGCTCCCACCCTGGCTTAAGGGAGGAGGTGATGTTCAGCTACTCCAAGAACTGAGTTCTGGATAAGTGGTGAATGGCAGGGTGCTGCAACATTAGTTAAAAAATTACTTAAGATACATTAAAAATAAGCTGCATGTGATGTTTCAAGATGAATTGTAGACAACACTTTGTTAAGAAGGGTAATTTTATGTATTTATTTACAATTTAAAGCAGAGTAAAATGAAATAACCATGCATGAAGTTGTCTGTGGGCAAAGCATAAGCAGAAAGGTCTGCTAGATCAGTCCAGTAGACAGTACTGTGGCAGTCAGTGGTCAATACTGTAAAATGAAATACGAGATGAATTAAAAATAAAGATGCAGGTATCGACCAAAATCCCTCATCTTTTTCTTATTAGTCTTTTTTTTTTTCAGAGCTATAAAAGTAGAACTGGGCGGTTAAGTTCCAATAGGAGTGCAAAGTGGGTAATTGTCACCAAAAGGAAAAAATAATTTTCCTGCAGAATGGCACACGTGTAACAGATAAAATCCTGAAAGGATCTTATGGTCATGATGCGGACACAGATATTCAGCTCCCTCTATTTGTCTCTGAAGTCTGAGGGATGACTGGAAAGAGTGGTAACATTTAAACCTAAGGACTAAATTGAGACATGAGTCAGAGAAGGTCAACAGGATTAAAACAGTTTTAATTCTGCTTTTTTTTTATTTTCCCCCAGAGATCCTCAATAGCACAGAATAGAGCAGTTTGCAATCTGAGCATGACAGATGCAGCCACTGCTAAATAACAGCCCAAGCATTGCAGTGTTCCCCCTGTCCTGTGGCCAAATTATGCACACTGTTCATTCCTGGTGTCATCCCAGAGGCTGCCAAAAACCAGGGATCAGTGAGAAGCTGGTTTCATTCACAGCAGCCTGCTCTGGCTGGAAGCAGTGAAAGGCTTTTCCAGAAATGGGGCTGTCATTAACCTCTGCAAGGCTTGTGCTCAGATCCCTTTTTTCCTTCCCCTGCAGAGATATTCTCCGTGTTCCCAGTTGGAGGGAGCCTGGCAGGGGGCACTGACCTCACTGTCACTGGGGATTTCTTTGAGGAGCCAGTGCAGGTCACTGCTGCAGGTAAGAGCAGAAACACATGAGTTGTATTTTTTTAAATACAGTTTTGGCCCTGACTGCAAAACCCAAGAGATGTTCAGGGATTCCAACGTGGGAATTGTAGGACCAACCTCCAGGAAGGTGCAGTTATTCTGATTGTGGGCATGAACTGTTTGCTGGTAGTACCAGCCCAGGCTTGTGTCAAAATGCTGATCCCACCTTTTGGGACCAAGTGGATGGGAGGGGTTTCTGCCTCTCTACTCAGACCCTACCAAGAGTACCACACCCAGGGTCCTCAGCACAGGAAAATCATGGATCTGTTGGAATGAATCTAGTGGAGGGACACAAAAATGACTACAGGGATAGAACACCTATGCTATAAGGAAAGGCTGAGATAGATTGGGCTGTTCAGACTGGAGAAAATAAAGCTCCAAGGAGACCTTGGAGCACTTTCCAGTACCTAAAGGAGCTCCAACAGAGCAACCTGGTCTAGTGGAAGGTGACCTTGTCCATAGAAAGGTGCTTGGAGCTACATGTTTGTAAGGTCCCTTCCCTACCCAAACCATTCTGTGACTCTGAGATGTGTTTATGCTGCAGCTCAGCTGTGTTTCCAAGTCTTCCACAGCACATTTGTCTCCTTTCCCTGCTAGCAGGTGTTCCCTGTAAGGTCAAGCACGTTTCTCCCCGGGAAATCAGATGCACCACGGAGCCTGTTGGCCAGGGCAGGAGACTTGGTGCCCCTCAGCCAGGTGAGTGTTCCTGAAGCTCCAGATAAGCAAAAACCCTTTGATGATGAATGCAATTGAGAAACAGGGCTTTCCAGAACACTGTCTTCAACATCAAGTCACTTTCTTTTGGGGTGGTGGGGAAGGGGGCTACAAATAATCCAAAGGCTGGAACACCTCTGCTATGAGGAAAGACTGATGGGGTTATCCAGCCTGGAGAAAAGAAGGCTCCAGGGAGACCTGAGAGCCTCTTTACAATACCTAAAGGGACCTTCCAGAAACAAGGGAATAAGCTTTTATTAGGGACTTTTATTAGTAATAGGACAGGGGGTGATGGCTTTAAATTAAAAGGGGGTTTATTTAAATTATTTCTAAGGAAGGAATTTTTTTTTTTTACAATGAGGGGGGTGAGGCCATGGCACAGTTTGCCCAGAAAGTTGGTGGATGCTCCATCCCTGGAAACATTCAAGGCCAGTTTGGGTGCAGCTCTGAGCAACCTGCTCTGGCTGGAGATGTCCCTGCTCATGGTGGGAGGTTGGACTAGATAAACTTGAATGGTCCCTTCCAAACCGTTCTGTGATTCTGTGGCCAGGAAAACCCAAGGTGGAGAGCTCAGCCCACCACGTGCAGGCAGGGGATGGTGGGAGGAAGGTCAGGCTGGTGAGCATGGCTCTGCAAAATGAGGGGAAAAGATGTGGATAAGATTTAGAGGAAGGATGGCTGAACTGGAGTTACTGCAGAGGCTTCTGGGGACACTCCTGGAGTGGAGCATTGCAATAGGAGACTTTAGTGCACAAAATGAGGCTTCACTTTGACTGTGGGCCATTTCAGTGCCTTTTCCTGCAAGAGCAGACACGTGAGCAGGTTGAATGTTCTCTCTCTTCAGAGTTTTGTTATTTCTGGTGAGGATTTCAAGGTAAAACAAATTCCCTGTGGCGAGATCTGTGTTCTGCCTTAGACTGCAAAACACCCCACAAACAGAACCAATTTATTATTAAAATTTTCTCTCTGGCCTGCCTCCTACAGCACTGATTCCAGCATGTGCTCTGGGATTTCTGCTGGCTGCTGCTGAGAATACTTTTGTTTTAACTTTCTAGGAAACAGAGGGCTTCTCTTTGAAGTCTGGGATGATGCCTCTGATCTGACAGAAGCAGGTCCTGGATACAGATGGCAGTTTGTACCTAATGCCAGCTCCCCAGTAAGGTTTCTGTCTGGGGCAAAGAAGTCCTTCAGGTACTCAGTGATCTTAAAAAGAGACAGAGCCATGGCAATCACCTTTAGCAGTGTAAGGTGTAGCAAAAAAACACCTGACAGCTCTTTATAGCAGAGCCTCACTGCATAGCTCCTGTAAATCAAAGCAAACCCTTTGCTCCGAGGTCCTTTTGAAGCTTAAAATATGCAGTGAAGTGCTTTATTTTTTCCCCCTTTTGCCTTCCCTCAGTATTTCTGCTCTACCTGGCCTAGATATGCTGAAATATCAGATAAAATAATTGCTCTGGAAGTAGAAGGAGCTTCAGTTTGAGGCTATTTTTGGCTGGAGCTCTGGCCAGATGTGGAGGGGCAGGTTGTCAGCTGATGTTGGCAGCAAAAGTGGAGTTAATACAAATACATAAATCCCTGAATTTTGTTGGTTCCCATTGCTTCTTCAGATATGACCTTCAAAAACTGCAATGTGCATGAATTCTTACATTTTTCTACCACTTCTCTCTTCTTGTTGTTTGGTTCTGAGTGTGGTTTTGGCTTTTTCCTGCATGTTCAGGGTTAAGACTTTGATTGAGAAGAAATGCACTGAAGTGGCCACCAAAAAAATCATACTTAGTTTCGTGGGGCTGTTTTTTCTTTCCTTTTTGAAACTTGTATAAAGCAAAAATGACATTTAATGTGAAATTGGGTCATTTTGAGGTTACTTCAGCTTTAGAATAGCAAGGTTTGTTTTCTTAAAATGGTTTAAAGATGTTTTATTCTTACTCAGTGTACATGTGAAGCTGGGGTGTGGGGATGGGTTGTTGTTTTGGATATGTTTTTTTGCTGTAACTCTTTTGTATACTATGGATGTTCTATTTTTGCTCAGCTCCAGACTCCGTGGATTTTTTGTGGCTCCTCAGACCAACAATTACACCTTCTGGATTCAGGCAGATGGTCAGGCATCTCTCTACTTAAGTTCGTCCCAAGATCCAAACCAGAAGGTATTATTCTTGGTAGAGAAAGAGGAGAGGAAATGAAAATGAAAAATAAGGATGAAAAGGGTTTTAATTAAGGTGATAACAAGTGGGAATTTCCCCAGTGTGGATTGGTTTATTGTGTCTTATGAGTCTATTGCAGAGTCAAATCTGTGTGATTATTTTTGATGTTTTACATTGGCCCTGTTCATTATATAGCTCATTAAAAAAAAACAAAACACTGTTGCAACCTGAGTAATTGATTGTCTTTTCCTGAGGATTTTTTTTTTTTGTTAGTTCAGCACATTTCTGTCTGAACTGAAGCCATCCATGAACAGCTATTTGGGGAGATGTTATTAGTGCTACCATAAGCCATAGGAATTACCTTCTTTAGGGTATTGAACCTTAAACCAAAGATCTTTAAAATTGTGGCTTTTCTCTATATAATAGGAAGGAATTTGTGAACCATCAACCCATGGCTATCAGTTATAAACACAAATATGTTTTATTTTTTTTAATTTTTTTTTTATTTTTTGTTTAATTATTTTTGGACCTCTGGCATTGGACTAAATGGAGAAATATCAGTAACTAGTTTAAGAGCTTCAAACTGAAAGAGAGTAGGTTTATATTGGATATTGGGAAGAATTTCTTCCCTGTGAGGGTGGGGAGGCCCTGGCACAGGTTTCTCAGAGAAGCTGTGGCTGCCCCTGGATCCCTGGAAGTGTCCAAGGCCAGGCTGGATGGGACTTGGAGCAACCTGGGATAGTGGAAGGTATCTCTGCTCATGGCAGGAGGGGGAATGAAATAGTTTTTAATGTCCCTTCCAGCCCAAACCATTCTGTGATTCTGTGGTTTGGTTGTTCTGCACACAGGTGAGAATTGCTTCTCTCCCTGCTGGCAATTTGGAGTGGTCTGAGAACTGGGTGAAGAACTGGAGCGAACTTTGGCAGCCAAAATCCCAGAAATTTGAACTAACTGCTGGTTTGAGATACTACCTGGAAGCAGTGCATCATGCAGAGACACCCAGCAAGGGGATGAGAGTTGGAGTCCAGATCCACAACACTTGGCTGAACCCCCGTGTGGTGAACAGCTACTACACTGAGAGGCACGAAATTCGGGCTCGTGCCTTGCATCTTCCAGAAGTGCAGGTCAGTGCTGCCTGCAACTGCCTGGTGGGTGCTAGATGTGAAAAAAACCATGTGTGTTTCCACCTTGTTTTCAACCTCCTGAGACAGCTGATGAGAAGAGCATGGTGAGCTGAAGTTGTCTGTGGTTTTTACATATGTTAGTGGGTGTGCGTAAACACTTAGGAATGAGGGAAGCTTTTTTTCTTAATGGTTAAACTCCTGCAGGTCAGGAGCTTTAAGGACCATTTGCAGCTGCACAGGTAATTTATCCCTTGTTCTGTTCATGTAGGAATTTTGTTCCTTGTAGGACAAGGGTAGTTTGGGAGTAGCTGAAATGACTCTTGGAAGGGATCCCTGGTTCACAGAGGCTTAAAAAGGCAAAGTCTTGGCTGTAAAATCCTCCTAGGTGGAAGGTGCCAGGTTTGAAGTGTGTGTGTCTCATGCAGTTTGCATCTGTTTTCAATTCTTGATTTGCTTCTCTTTTTTACCAGATGTTGACTGTGTCTGGTACAGGTTATTTCAGCATCTCCTGGAACAGCACACTGAGAATGATCCCCACAAATGCTACAGCTCACCAGGTAGGTGCCATTAAACACAGACACAGGGTCCTCTGCTGGGGTGGAATTGGTGCTTGACAGAAGTTAAGATTTGGCTCAGAAGCCAAGACAAAGTTTATGTGATGTAGAGGTGATTTAAAATTTTTTTTAAAATTGAGAAAGTCTTAAAAAGGGATTTTTTTTTTCCCCTTGGCTGTTGACTCCCAAGTGTGTTCTCAGCTTATCACAACACCCACATAATTTAGAATTTCATTGACCTAGAACCTTGGACTCCTTCTCTTCTTGGCCAGATGCGTGTTGTATGGCTCTGGCTTCTTCTACAGCCCATGTTCTCTTGATGTGGCAATTTGTCAACATTAAAGTGACCCTGAGTGATGGCTCCAGACTGAGGGTGTCTCACACCCCTGAAAGCTGTCAGACATGAAAGTTTACACTCTGTTGAGATAAATTTTCTTACATTATTCTTTAACATTTTTATTCTTTTAATATTTGGCTACCTGCTTGATCAGAGCTGCTGTGCCACTGATCCCTGGCTGATGAAAAATGAAATGATGATGTGTGTGTTGAAGTCTCTGTTGAAATGATTGTAACTGTCTTCTCTTCACTTTCCTAATTTCTTTTAAAGGTGCAAGCAGCAATAGAAGAACTTCTTTCAGTAGGATGTGAAACTGAGCCAACTTCTGCTAAAATCCTTTTTCACTGTGGTTTTGAGAAAGAAGGTAGGGGACTTCTGTGGCAAATAAGCAGCATTTATTGTGAGAATTCATCTGCTTTTGTGACATAAAAGTTCTTTAACTTTTCCTGGCAGTAAATTTACACTTTTAATGGGTATAAGTACATATTCATGTTTATCATCTATTCATTGTGTCTATGCTTTAAAAACAACATGATCAATATCATAATCATAGTGGTAGAATGTCCAGAGTTGGAAGGATATTGTTGGACCCACAAGGATCATCAAATCCAACTCCTGGGCCTGTACAGGACAACCCCAGGAATCTGTGCCTGAGAGTGTTGTACAAACACTTCTTGAACTCTGGCAGGAGAATTCTTAGAGTAGGACTGTTTGACAATTTCTGGATACCAACTTGTATTTTTCCAAATCTTGACTTTACTGGTGTCTTCTGAATCTCTTTGAAGCCTCTCATTTCCTCTTTTATTTTTTCTTTTTTTTTTAATATCTGTCAGATTTGAAGAACATCATCACCCCAGGACACATTGTCAGTGGAACAGAGCCTTTCTGTGGGAGGTTCAGCATCCACAGACCAAGCCAGCTGGTGAAAACCTCCCCCTCAACACTACCAAGATACGACCTCACCAAATACACACATGTGAGTTGTGAGTGGATGCTCTTAATGAGCAGCTTGCACTGGGCACTGAATTATCAGAACCTCAAAAGCAACATAAAGTCATCTGGTCAGCTCACAGTTCCTCCCAATTCTACCAGGCATTGTGTCTTAGCACAGAGCAGAGCATCTTTTATTTGGTTTGAGAGTGGTTTTGGATCTCTGAGATGTAGATATTTTTTAACACACTTGGTTGTTAACTGCTCCTGGGGATACAACCCTTGCTGTGGGAAAGGAAAAAAGTGGATGGGATGAGGGCAACCATTTCTTGACAAAAAGAAAAAATCCTTTATTGTTTGATGGTCCCTTATTGACCACGTTTTTGGTCATCTTCTCCTATTTTTGACAGGAATAAATCCAAAATTTCAGGGAAGCCCCAGGGGTCAGTTTGATGCTGTGTTGTGGCACACCTGGGTACCAAAACTGCATTCTACAGCTCGTATTCCCTCTCCAGGTCTCTTGGAGCCCCTTCAGGCAATGGAAGAGGCTTTAAGATCTCCCCAGAGTCTTCTCTTCTCCAGGCCAAATAACTCAGTATTAAACTAGAACTGAAATAGAATATCTTCCTTTATCTTCCATGTATATTATATATAAATCACCTGTGTTTTGATTTGTGAAAATCTTTTCCCCATTTTTGCAGGTGTGTTTTGCACATAAAGGCCAAATGAGCAACATCCTTCATCTTTCAGTGTCCTACACCAATGTCTCTTTATGCCCAGTGAGGAGGAACCTCACCTGCCAATGGGACTTCAATGAAACCGAATCTAAAAGGTATCCAGACAATTACAGTTACCAGAGATTACATTTCCCATGGCAAGAAGGTGCAGCAGGAAAACTGAGGGAAGTTCTTATTTATATAGGAATAATTTGTCAGTTGGGGGAATCTGACAAAAGCTCTGTCCCTACAGAGACATTGCTAGAATGTGCTTCAATGCTTTTTGGAGGATGTAATGAGGAAATTTCCATGTTTCTTGTTATGTGCACTATAACACCTCAGCGACATGTGGACATACTTGAAGATTTTTGAGAACAGAAATTCCTCAATTTCTTTCCCAGTCAATTTTCTGCAGTAAGAGAGAGAATTGCTTGACTTTTTTACTCCACCCTTTGAAAGCTTTGAAAATTGGTGTAGCCTTTAATTTTTTTTTTAATTCACTTAAAATTCCATGAGTAGAAAACATTTGGTAGCAGACATAAAGTTTAGGGCAGGCAGACTTAAAAAAAATCAGGAGTGTCTGAAGAACTTGAAGAGAGCTGAGGGGTTGAATTCTGGATTGACCCCCACTGAAATCAATGATGCTGCTGTGATATTTTGCCAAAAATGAAGCAAGCGTAGTCACTCCCATATCCCACTCCAGTGAATCAGAGGGCAAAACATAAGCAGAGATCTAAATCCTCATTTCTCACTCTGGGGAACCCAACAAGAACATGGTGAGTAAGCACAAACCACTGAGCGTGTGGCTTGTGCTAAATACCAGTAGTAACAAAAGCAGTAACCTGATATTACCTGGAGTCTTCACAGATTTGTTTTTTGTCCCAACCTTGGTGTCTTCCAGCTGGACATTTACCTGCACCAACCTGTGGAAGAGGTGTGTGAATCTCTCTGTGCTTCTCCAGGACCTCCCAGCCAATTCCCCAGTATTTGTGCATCAGATAGACTTGCAGAGCCCTGTGCTGCAAAAAGAAACACCTGGATCATTTTATCTTGATGAGCTCATCATTGCTGACAGAGCTGTGATTGGTAAAGGCATTTCTTTTGGCTTTTTTTCCCTCCAGGATATTCTTTTATATTTACAGCAATAAAGCTGGATGAAACTTTTTCAAAGGGAAATTTCACAACAGGCACAAAAAATACTGTTTTTTCTTGAACTTATATCTATTTTTTTTTTTGTGACAGTAGTAGAGAAGGAATTGCCAAAATATCCATATTCTTGGTTTATTTAAAAATGTGGTTCTTAAAATGTAACAGACTGTGGTGAAATCACCATCCCTGGAAAGGTTAAAAAAATGTGTAGATGTGGCACCTGGGGAGAGGGGTTAGTGGTGGACTGGGCAGTGCTGCAGAATAGTTGGACGCTTAAGCTTAGAGGCCTTTTCTAACCTTAATGATTCTATAAATATAACTTAGAACAAAAAACCAAACAAGAAGGTGTTTCCAGCTATGAAACGACAATACTCTGGGCATGGTCACCTCTGCTCTCCTCGCTCCAATGAATGTTTTGTGTTTTTTCTTTCAGTTTCTCAGAGAGACCCCAAACCCCCCTGGCCTGGGGGGAGGATAATTGAAGAAGTGTCTGTGGTGGGGTCTCCTCCCACCTACAACGTGTCCTGGAGGGTGTCTGGCTGTGGTTCCAGCCTGCCCCTTCTCTCTCCAAGGTGGGAACAGTGAGTAGCTCATCTCAATACCCTCTAACACCTCTTACAGTTCCCCCAATGCATCTGGAGCTGGTTGTCAGCTGAACTCAGAAAACAAGAGGTGCTCAGGAAGTTTAAGATAATTTGGGATGTCAGGTATCTGTGGGTCACCAGGGTGTGATGTGGGATTGGAAGGAAATCCAAGCCCTTCTGGAGCAGTGGATGAAGATCATCCAGAGGTGTCTCCAGAACACTGTTAATGACACCAGTTCCACACATTAGGCACTGGAGGTCCACCTTGGGTGTCCTTGTTTGCTGAGATTTCTGTTCCTCCCAACAATGGCAGAGGAATCAGATCCCTGGGCTATAACTAGATCAGAGACTGTGACATTAGAAGTTTGTACTGGCAGAAAATAAGTCCTGTAAGAGTTGGATTGTATCCAGTTGAGTCAAATGTAGTAACTTAATGTAAACCACCAAGGGTAATGGCAGGAATGTTGACATTCCCCAAACAGGGGGATGTTTGTGGTGGTTGAGATGTGTAACCAGAGGTGTAACTAATAGGAAGAAGGAAAAATTTTTACTCCTGTGTGGAGCCTGAACACTGACATTGGAATGCTGCAAATAACACCGATGGCTGTATTTTTCCAATAAATTTAGAAAAAAAGGGGGAAAATGCCATGAGCATCACTATGGAGTTGAGGAAAATGCCGAGGACGGGAAGATTTAGGACGTTCCACCTGTTTAGCTAATTAAAAAAAAAAAAGGGATTAAGAAGTGATTTGATCACAATACCTCTCACCAGGATGAAAAACGGTGCTTGGCACAGGTGGGCTTTTCCATCTCACAGAGGAAGATAACAGAGAAAAGCAGGAGTCAGCACAAACTTTAAGAATAGGTGGGCTGAGCACTGTTTTTGGACATCTTCAAAATAAACCTGTCTCTTTCTCTTCTCTGAACATGGGCTGCAATTTAATCCAACTCCTACTCCTGTCAGAACAGGAATATTGGCTAAAATCTTGTACAAAGGGCTGTACAAATGGTTCAATGATCCTTTTCGGTTTTATTTTGTGGAAATTTGCTCTGCAGAAGCCACTTGTTATCCAGACACTTAACACACGGTGGCATCGTTGTACCACAGAGAGGCTCCTTCTCCTTTGAAACACGAGAATTGTAGTGGCGAAGGAGAAAAGGCATTTTAACTATTAGAAATTGGACTTTGGGCGAACTTGAATTGCTCCAATACAGATGTGGTGTCTGGGGGTATGGTTTAATGATGGACATGGTAATGTTGGGTTAACTATTGGGCTTGATCTTAGAGGTCTTTTCCAGCCTAAATAGTTGTACAACATGAAATTTCTCTGTAATTCAGGGGATTTGAGATTTTCATGGGCTCGAGGAGATTACAATATGAAGCAGGAAATATTTTTGCTTTGCTGTTGCAGATGCTGTCCAGGCTGCACTGAGCTGGTTCTTTAGAAACCCCAGTACTAGGGTAGCACTCCCTGGTGCTTGATGGTGCATAAATTATCTCTTCTATCATAAATTTAAGAAGGTCATTTTCCACGATTTTCTGCTGTGTGTTTGCCTGCATAATTCACAGAATCACAGAATCACTAGGTTGGAAGAGACCTTTAAGATCATTGAGTCCAACCCATGCCCTAACACCTCAACTAAACCATGGCACTGAGTGCCACATCCAATCTTTTTTTAAACACATCCAGGGATGGTGACTCCACTACCTCCCCAGACCATTCCAACACTGTATCACCCTTTCCTTAAAAAAACTTTTTCCTAATATCCAACCTATATTTCCCTTGTTGCAGCTTAAGACTCTGTCCTCTCCTTCTATCAGTTGATGGTTGGAAAAAGAAGCCTACCCCAACCTGACTACAACCACCTTTCAGGAGGTTGTAGAGAGTGATAAGAAGTTAGAAGTTGAGAATATCCAGTTTTGTTTGAGCTCTGGACATCTCCCCCTTAAATCCTTCAGGAGTGTTGTTCCCACTGAGGTGTCCCTCAGCTGTTGGGTGACATGGGGGTGTCAAGAGTGTGGGTCTCCACTGCTGGTGCCTTCCTGTGACCCTTTCTCTGTCCCACAGAGGTGCAGTGCTTGGGGAGGGCTCTGAGGAATACGGACACCTGTCTGTTTCCACGGAGGATGTGAGAGTCAGCTTCAGCATCCAGAGACTGCAGAAGTCATCCCCACCTCTTGGAGGAACCTTCCAGATCCACTTGGGCAACACAGTGATACCAGGTAAGGGAAGATGCAGGTCAGGGATTTCCTGAGCAGGAAGCCAAGGGAAGAATTTATTGCCAGAGAAATTTCGGCTGCACCATCCCTGGGTGTGCTTGTAGACCATGTTGGTTGTTATTAAATAGTGTGGATGATTTCAGATTAGACATAGGGAAGAATTTTTTTTATGATGAGGTTGGGGAAACAGTGACAGAGATTGCCCAGAGTGGTGGTGGATGCCCCATCCCCAGAAACATTTGAGGTCAGATTGGATGGGGCTTTGAGCAATTTGGTCTAGAGTTCATTGATAGGATTAGATGACCTTTCAAGGTCCTTTCCAGCCCAAATCCTTTTATGATTCTATTCTATAATACTGTGATTTTTTGGTGTTTAGGGTCCAATAAATTTCACTCTTTTGGCAGCTGCAGAGATTTGAGCCATGACAGCCTTGCACTAATAATGAAACGCTTCCTTTCCTGCATCCTAGGAGCAGGCAGATGTGCTCTCCTGGAAATGGAGATATCCACTGCTCCCTATTGTCTTTTGCAGATGTTTCAGTGCACATCTCTGCCCAGCAGCTCCGAAGGCTTTTGCAGGACAATGTGGATAATTTTACAGCTCCCTTCTTCAACACCAGTGACTTCACTGTGACCAGAGACTCCAGCTCCTGCTATGAAACTGTCTGGACGCTGACTTGGGAAAAAACAGCTGGGGACTTGCCCAATGTTATCAGTGTACAGTGCTTTCTTTTACTAATCCCCACTCTGATCCCCATTTGATGTCTTTGGTCTTGGCTGTTTTGCTCTCATAATGATTGTTTTTATGAACACACCGTGGAAATTTAGACCATCTTCCTATCTAGAACAGGACCTTAAGCAAATTCCAGATTAATAATTAAAAAAAACCCCAACAAAACAAACAAAAGACCCCCAAACAGTTGTAGAAGAAATTATATCGAGTCTGTGATTCAGAACCAGGAGACTTGACTATAATTTCTGCCCAGCAAAGGGGCTGGTGAACTGAAATGAGATCTTCATTAATTATATCTACATTAAGGTTTCAGCACATTAACTGAAGCTCATCACAGACTTGTGGCACCATTTATTTGCCAAGTAGGTATTCTTCTAAGAACTGTTCTGTCTGGCACCATATCAGGTTCTCATAAATCTCAGGTGAAGGTTCACTTTACATTCTCCCATCCCAAGATTTGTCACCTTAGTTTTGCTTCAAGCAGAAGGATCTTTTTGAGTAAAGACTCAGACTGAGATGCTTTCTACCTCAAAAGGAAAGAAAGGAAAGTATTTCTTTTCATATTCAGCTCCTAGAAATGTGATGTTCTTTTCAACAAATTCCAGTGTTCAAGATGTTGGCCTGGAGGCTGAAAAAAGTTTGAGTGGCATCTTCAGCTCTTGCACAGGCCCTTGTTTCACCTAAAGTCATGTCTTTGAGAAGATCTTTCCATGCCTAAATCCAAATTATATTATTGGGTATTAGAAGTTTATTTACAAACTTGACTCCTGAATTTCTTTGTCATCTCTTTGCCTGCAAGTTCAGGAGGGTGGGGGCAGGGAGGTGAAACCTTGAGTAATGAAGATTTAGAGGTGGAGATAAGATGCATGGAAGAAGGATGAGAAGTTTCCAGGAGTTATCTGCTTGTAAAGATTACGTTTTAATTTAAAATCACAGGACAGAAAAGGATGAGAAACTTAAATTCCTTGATCTTTGCCAGGTCTCTGCTGAAAACCTCACTGGCCTGAAGCCAACTGTTTCTACTCGTGTGGTTTATGATGGGGGTGTGTTTATTGGACCAATATTTGGGGACATGCTTGCCACCCTCCATAACCAAACACAGGTGAGTTGATGCGCTCTCACACTTTTCACTGATTCAGCAGGGTTGTGTAGCCCCAGGAGTCTCACAGGTATTTGAGTGCCTTGTTCTGTCAATAAATCCTTTCAGGAATCTGATGTTCTGTGCCATTAATTTCTTATATTCTGCTGCCTGCTTTGTGGAGCAGGACTTTCCTCCAAGAGCTGTTGCAGGCAGGGAGAATGGTGATAATGGGTGATGGAAGACAATATCTCTTTTTTTTTTTTTTTTAGCAATGACCAAGAGATGAAAATCTCTGAAATCCCGTCCTTGGTGGGTCTTGTGATGCTGGACATCAAACTGGGAATTACAAAATTCACCTGCAGCACTCTGTTACACTGACAGGCAAAACAAATGAGTTGGTGGCTGGGATACTCCTCTGTGAATTAGGCAAGTCCTGAACCTCTCTGGATCTCAATTCCCCAAGAGGGAAGAGAGAGACAGGAGAGCTTCAAGCTGAAGGAGGAATCATTCCAGTCTGCTGGATGGACTTATATGTTTTCAGCTCTGCTCTCAGATGTTGCAGAACTTTGGCTATTGCTGGCTTTGTTTCCAGCAGACTCACAGGCACTGTGGCCATAACAGGGTGATGGTGGATGTGCTCCAAGCCCAGCTGTGCAACATCTGGGGCCAAGCCATCCTCTCTTTTTCAGGGGTCTAGTTCCCAGCTATGAGAATTGCTCTTCTTACAGTGACTCAGCCACCTAGGATATCTTTTCCATCCATGCTGAACAAACCCTCAAATAGCCCAAGTGAAACAAGACCACCAGCAGCAAACAGATTTTCTGGTAGTTTTTGAAGCTTTATTCTGGCAGTGTAAAAGTGCCCTTCTAATTATTGTGTCTCTGTCCAAACAACTCTGTTCTCCTTGCATTTCTTTGGGACAAATGCTTTGCTTTTTGCAGGCATTGGTGAACTCTCCTGGCACACCATTAACACCTGGAGAGGGATAAAGGGGGGCTCTTTTGTGTCCTATCCTTTGCCAGTTGACTCTTCAAAGCTATCAAGATCTCAGGAGGGATATTCCTTTATGTCTCTTTTAGATAATCAAGGTCACAGCCCATTTTTTTTTCTTCAGCATGAACAACAAGGGGCAAAAAATAAAATTTAGGGCTGCATGTTGAGAAGACAAATTGTGGGTTTCATTTTAGTCTTCCAGGGTGCTTTAAACATAATAAATTTTTTCCCAAGGCAAAGGGGAAAGAACTGGGGGAAGGCAGGAACAGGCAGTTCAATGTGTGACTGGAAGAACAGGAGTTTGAGGAGGAGTGGGTCCCAGGATGATGAGAGATAGGCTGGAGATGCAGCATCCAAAGCTGTGTTCTGCTGTGCCTTGGATGAGCCCTAGCAATTTGCTATTT
Source organism: Sterrhoptilus dennistouni (assembly GCA_013397095.1). Lineage (NCBI taxonomy): Eukaryota > Metazoa > Chordata > Aves > Passeriformes > Zosteropidae > Sterrhoptilus > Sterrhoptilus dennistouni. The sequence continues at coordinate 182,152 of VWZU01016078.1, forward strand.
AAGTTCACAATTAAATTTGCAGTGGGACTGCAGTGGGGTGAAAAAAGGAGGGTTTGTGCCCTGTTCTGAGCACTGAGTGCTCTCAGTAGCTCAGGATGGCTCCCAGCATCTATCAGTCAGCTGTGGCTCTAGAAAACATCTCTGTTCTCTTACCAGCTTTAAGGTAACCGTCTGATCTGTCTCCAGGTGGTGGTGATGGTGAATGATGTCCCTGCAAACTGTTCTGGCTCATGTTCTTTCCAGTTCAGCCGGGAACTGACACCCATAGTCAGAGATGTGGAATATTCATCAGGTAATGGGGCCTGGGGTCTGCACACTGGGAGAAATTCTGTGAAAAAGACCTGCCAGCTGCTGGTGATTTCATGTATATGTTTGTGCATCCTTTTGTAAATTTCTGATTTTATGGAAGCTGCACTTTTATGTGTCACTTCTGATCAGCTCCAGTTCCAGACATGCTGAGTGTACAAGTTTGTTCTGAGAAGGGCAGTGGAGCTGGGAAAGGTCTGGAGCACAGGTCTGAGCAGGAGCAACTGGGGAGGCTCAGCCTGGAGAAAAGGAGGTTCAGGATGACCTTCTCACTCTCCACACCTCCCTGATAGGAGGGTGCAGCCAAGTGGGGCTTGGTCTCTTCTTCCAGGGATGAAGTAATAGGATGATAGAAAATGGCCTTAATGTGTATCAAGAAAAGTTTAGAATAGTTATTAGGAAAAATTTCCTCATTGAATGGGTTGTCAGGATCTGGAACAGGCTGCTCAGGGAAGTGGTGGAGTCACCATCCCTGGAAGGGTTCAGAAGGCTTGTGGATGTGGAATTTGGAGACATGGTTTAGTGGTGAACACAGAGGTGATCTCAGAGGTCTTTTTCAACCTTAACTACTCTGTGATTCTATGGTAGAGGCATAAAGGGGAGAGAAACAATGACAGGTTTGATGCCTAAAGCAAAAAAACCAGCTCTTGGCTCAAGTTATTTTTAATAAAAATCTAAGGAAAAATGTAATAGCTGGACAGGGACAGGCAGGAATTGCTGTTATATGGAACAATGAGATATCACCAAGGGTGTAGTTTTTAGGATGCCCTGTTGAAGCTGGTAAAAACGTTTTAACTGTTGGCTGAAATTAAATTCTGGATATTTGTTGGGATATTTAGAGAGATGGCACCACTGGGAGATGTTTAAAGCATGATTTATTGCCTCAGTCTCATGAAGACTGAGAATGTCTTCACGCATAAGTTAGAGGTCAGTTGTCCATGGTCAGTGGTCACAAGACCACAGGTTACAAGGGCTTTTAAAGGTTTATTAGCCAATAAACTACTGCCACAGATATTGTTTTAATTTTCACACCGATAGCTAATTAAATTGTATCACACATTCTGCCAAAATGCAGACTTTTTTATCCAATCATATAGTGGCGCACAATCCTACAGAACTACACTTAAAACTTACTACTTAAAACTCTTTACCTTTATAACTACTTCTATATCTTAACTTTAAAACCTTAAAACTCCTCACTACCTAACTCAATGTGTCTCTATCTACATTACAAACCCACATTCTTGCTTATGGTCTTTAAATGTGAAAGCCTCTTCCAAGGTCTCAAGTCAAACCCCGTATTCATTTCGATCTTCGGTTTTGAGAATTTTCTGTGCCTTGATTTCCCAATAGGCATTGCTAGGCCAAAATTCATGATAATTATATGATTATATATTGATGATTATATTATATTCCTCCAGGTGAAGGCCCCCAGGGCACAGTGGTTGTGAGGGGAGCTGGCTTTGGCGAGGAGCAGGCGAACCTGAGGGTGGAGGTGAACAACAGGAGCTGCCATGTCACGGCTCTGAACCAAACACAGGTGGTTTGCCAGGTTCCAAGGCTGCCAGCAGGGACCCACCTGTTGACACTGCTGGTGACACCCCATGGCTTTGCTGTCAGGGCCACCACAGGACAAGGGATCTTCCTGACAGTCCAGCCAGCACTGGGAGCTGTGGAACCTCCTTCGACTTCGGAGATCGGTAGGTGTGAACACTCTAAGGGAGCCTCTTCCTGCTTCTTCCTTGTTGTTGCTTTTTATCTTATTTTTCTGCCAGAGTCGGGATTAGATGCTCAGATTTTTGTGTTTGGACTCGAATGTTTATTAATTGTTATCTATGTTATAGTCTCACACGCTGTGAGTTGTACAGTGCTTCTAGCTAACAAACTAAAATATGGCCCCTATATCTCTCTCTACAAGGCCTTTTAAGAATGAATTGTCCAACTGAGAAATGACACCTAAATTATTTTTACTTTTAACCCAATAACCAACACCCATGGTCCTCAACATGGACTTTTCTATCCAATTATAAAATACCACCTAAACCCATAAAGAAGAAGAAGGTGAAAAGAAAGAACTAACCTATGCCCTAAAACCTCCATCTTGTTTTATATATATTAATATATTCTAAAACCTTAAACTCAAAGTTTTCCACCATGTGATATTACACACTTCTGTTCAAGCTACACACCCATTATCCCAGTTCTATCATTCAATTTTGAAGCTTTTTCCAAGGCCTCAGGTCAAATGTAGTGTTTTCTCGGGAGGCAGTGCTTGTCAGTACAGAAAGTCTAAAATTTAAGTCTAAAATTCTCAGTGCTCAGGGTTCCAACACCTTGTCATGGCATATTTTGGCTCTTCTGTACTTTCACTACCAAGATTTTCACCTGGCGAAGAAGAAATTTTATGGCTGGACACACCGTGTGTGTGTGCCCCAAAGAACAGCCAAAAATGACCTAAAGACTGACAGACTCTCTTTGACTCTTTGTGCAGGCAAACAGTTTCCTGAGTGGTTTTGTTTGGGAATTATGTTTTTCAAGTGCACATATATTAATTTCAGCAAATCATTAGTGTTTCACACTCATCCTCCCATATTCATTTGACACGTAGCTTTGTAGTATTTGAATTAATCTGGCCTAATTAGAGTGGGGAAATTTCTTCAGTGGAATGGTTGGCAATCACTGGAACAGGTTGCCCAGGGCATTGGTGGAGTTACCATCCCTAGAGGGATTTGAAAGATGTGTAGGGACATGGGTTAGTGGTGGCAGTGCTGGGTTACTGGCTGGACTTATTGTTCTTAGAGGGTTTTTTGAAATGGGAACTCTGGTTAATCCAAGCCCCATTAAAGCAAATTCATATTCTGAGGAATAAAATGGAAAACTCACCCGTGTTTAGGTGCAAAGCTAAGATACTTAGAGAAGCTAAAGCTAAACTGAATCTCCTTCCATTCCCATTATGCCTCCTGTCCTTGAAATAGAAGAGGAAATAAGGAGTGATAAATTTCATAGCTGAGGACGAGAGCTATAATTTTTTAAAATTTTTAAATTTTTTTTTTTGCATGGGAAGATAGCTATTCTCACTCTTTTGCTACCATGTTTCTTCCCTAATATGAGGGTCATAGCACACTAAGTTTAAGAATCACTTTTAATACATAGAAAACCCAAATACATCCAAAGAACTCTAAAAACAATCCAGCAATGGCAAATTTTAGTACTTGGGCCTTGCTTCTCCTTTCCTCTGCTGGCAAATCCACTCCTCCCAATTACAGTGATCTGTCACTCATTAAAAAGAAAGCAAGTATAATGCTATCTTACATTACATGTGCCTGGAATGCTCATAATTGGAAAGAATTACAGCTTCCATCTGTGTTTTTAATTTCTCCCATTTCAAATACCTCTCTTCAATCTCATTGTGAAGTGCACACAGGCAGTATTTCACTGCATATAGATATAATGTAGATATCAAAACTTAACAGCATCAGTCTTTACACAACCCTCGTGGATTCTGAACTCTAAATCTGAAGCTCCTTATCTGACAACTCTTTCATTACCAAGTGGCTTCGGTTTTCACTTCTTGCTCTTTCTGACTCTGCAAATTTAATGTTACAGGAGAGGAAGGCAACGAAGCACCTTATACTTCGCTGCTTCAGCTCCGTCTTGTCAAAATATCCCTGGTCTCATTGGTGCCATGCTGGGAGATCCCCATGACCTAACTCTAGAAGCATGGAATGCCTTTCTAAAGATACTCTCATGTTCCAGTGAATAGCAGGAGCTTGCTGTTAATGTATCTGATTGCTCTTGTTGGCCTGGATTTGCTGCCAGCCACAGGAAATCAAGACTAAAATTCTGTAATTCTCTGGTGGTTTAAAGAATTAGCAAGAATAGGTAATTTTAGGAAAGTGTACGAGGGAATTTGTCATTAATATATAATTACTTTAATGTAGAGGATTGCTTACATCACACGTGAAAAGAGGAATAAAAGCTCAGTTGGTTTTCAGTATAGCCATGCTAATAAATACAAATAAACACTGCATTAATTAGTGCCTGTCTGAGCAGTCTGTTCACCCATAACCCTAAAACTCTGCAGTGCTTAGCACTAGAGAAAAAGCTTTAAGTTTCAAGGAACATTTCCTTTTTCAAAAAAAGTTTATCTGAATCACTTCAAAGCCCAAGCTCCATCTTAGAATTGCCACTAATGCCCACTCCTGTTCTCTTTCCTGTTTCTCTTTGAAATATCCCTGAGTCTTCTGATCGCTTGGAAAAGCAAAGGGGCACCTTGACTCTTTGGAATTGGCTGCTGAAGAGAGATCAAGCACAAGTCTGGCTTGTGTTGGGGGTGATCCCACATGGAATTGGGGAGGCTCAGTCTGGCACAGGGGTGAGCTGGGATTGCTCAGCGCTCCACGGAACGAATCCCTCACAACTCCAAGTCCTGAGCCCTGCCAAGTCCCCTTTCTATCCCAAGTTTCCTAGACACATGCTACAGGCTTTTCTGACAGCAGGGAGCTTGGCAGCTGTTTGAACTGCGAGAGCACCTGCTGCGTTAAGCTCATTTTCCATTCTTAGTGCTTCTTCCTTCCTTCCTTATTTTGTTCTCGGGCTGGGGGATCTTTCTGAGGGGGAGATCACAGGCCAGGGCTTGCTGGTTTAAATAAATATGTCATTAAAAAATAGACTGAGAAACAAAGCCAGTGGTCCTGTATCATGGAGGAGAATTCAAGTAATTCGAATTCAAGTAATTCAAATAATTCAAATAAGGCAAGAAGGATCTCTGGTGGAAGGGAGGGAGCCAGGCACAGAAAGGCGAAACAGATCATCATCAGCTCAGCTGAGAGACTCTACAGCATTTTGTAGTCATCTATAAACAAAGAATTCTTTGCATATCAAAATATCCTACATATCGAATATCATGGAATAATTGTTTGTTTTAGGAGGACTTAGAGTGACTCTCAGGGGAACCAATCTGGAAGGGGTAAATGCAGTGTTGTTTGGATCCCAGCCTTGCCCAATTTTGGAGGAGGGCAGAAATTCGACAAGAATTCAATGTCAAGTTCCTTCTCGGGTAAGAAACCACATTTGGGGAACAATCAGAAGCCAATGTGCCCTCCTATGTTTTCCTGGCCTGACCTACACTAGGGGAAGGGCAAAAAACTGCCCTTCAGCCAAATCATGGCTGTGGAGAGTTTACTGTGGCCTCTACAGATTAGACCAGCTTAATTAAACACAGATTAATAGGAGATTTATGAAAACCAGTGAAAAAAGCCAGCTCCTTAATTTAGCAAGAATATTGCAAATTAAAAACTGCATAGTCACTCTGGGATTTTATTTACTAGTTAAATGTACTTGCATGGATATAGCAAATCCAAATCTGCATAGTCTGGGATTGTTTTAAGGTTTCTAAATCTCCACAGATACTCTTTAAAGTCAACATAACTGTAAACATTTTAGTAAAGTCTGGTGTATGTGAAAGTTTCATCAGTGCCATAAGCCTGACTTATGTATGGGAGATACAGGAATATAGGAAATAACTTTTTTTTTTTTTTAATTGGTTCATTGTTATCTCTGACATTTTACTTCTCTCTCTTCCTAGGGGACAGAGGATGCTGCTGTCCATGTGACACTGATTTCTGGGTACCAGTCAACAACAGTAACCAACTTGTTCCAATATGATCCTTCCTTAAACCCTGCACTTGTATCCCTGAGCAGGAACAGAAGTGGCATAGCAGGTAAAAATGCAGATGTGTATTGGGCATCTTCTGGGGAAGGGTTGTTAGTGCTGATGGTGCTGGGGCAGAAGGAATTTAGGTCTATGAAGTTTGATCTGACACTTTTTGTTTGTTTTCTTTTAAATTTTATTTCCCATATTTCCTGCTAGCCCTTGTCAGTCCTGGTTGGTTTTTTACTGGTTTTTCACTAACATACATGAGGTAATGAGTTGCTTGCCCTAGGCTGGTGGATGATGTCCACAGGATGTCAGATTCAGAATAGTCCTGCAATGGAATGGCATGGCATGAAGCTGCGTCAGGAAAGGTTTAGGCTGGGTATAAAGAAATGGTTTTTTCACCCAGAGGGTGGTTGGGCACTGAACAAGCTCCTTGGGGAATGGTCACAGCCCCAAGGCTGCCAGAGCTCAACTAAACAACAACTCTCTCAGGTATGGGGTGGGATTCTCAGGGCTGTCCTCTGCAGGGTCAGGAGTTGAACTTTGATCCTTGTGGGCCCCTTCCAACTCAGGATATTCCATGATTCTGTATTTCTTAGTAAGAGATTCATTCATGGCAGAAGAAATGAGCTCTGGAGAGTGTCCTTCTCCAAGATCCCCAGGGGCTGACCACAAAGATCATTATTGACCATAAAGAGCATTTTGGGTATGAAATGCCTTGATAGCAAGGTGTAGGCAACATTTTTTTTCACCTAGTTCCCATTTTCAAGCCAAACCATTCCTTCCTTTTTGACCTTGTAATGTGTTACTTTAGAATATGAGCATAGACCTCAAAGAATTAATGGGGACAAAATCCTAATTAGATCTCATGGAGTGTTTGGCATTCCTGTCTTTTGAAAGTTTCTGTTTAGAGTTTGTTTGGGTTTTTTTTTCCACATTTCCCTCATTTTTCCCCCCAGGATTTTGGGTCTGTGTGGGGAATAGAAAGCATAAATTGTGAATATAATAAACAAGTCTTTTAGAAAAGATTAGCACATTTCTGCATGGCAAACCAACACCAGTTACTTGGTATTTGAGACAGTGAGGAAGGAAGATGGGAGGAAGTCAGACATATTCCTGTTTTCTTACCTCTCCCACTCCCATTCCTCCAAGAATATAATAATCTGACTTTTTCTCTCTATTTTTGCAACCTCTCCAGTGAACACCTTAAAGCTACCTGCAGCTCCCAAGCTCATCTGGACTTGATGGGGAAGCACAGAGTTAGGTGACTTCCAGTGCCAAAATTCCTTGTGCACTCCCAGCACTTCTATTCATTTTTCCCCAAATGCCCTTGTCATTTTCTATTACTCCAGAATGCATAAATAAGAGAAAACGTCCTTTATCATCTGAATATAATTCAGATACCACAGCACCGAGGGGAGGTTTTTGTAGCCGCGGGCAGCTCAGGTGCAAGGAATTCCTTAATGTTACAGTGTCTCATGAGCTGTGGTGGGGCTGAGTTCAATCTCCTATTCAGAACCTCCACGGCTTCCTCTTTTAATATAATTTTCCTTCTATATAATAAAAAGAATAAATAAATTACAGTGATGCCTTCCAGGCATCTGGGATTAAGCTGACAATTGACCAAGAGTCCAAAGAGTTCATGTTATTAACATATTCAACTTCTCAGGCTTTCAAACTTTAGCTGAGTCTTTGTGAATGCAGAATTGGAAAGCACCAGCTCCAAGACCTGCTTAGAGGAGCAGGTGGTTGAGGGATGTTTTGTACAGGCTCTCCTGCTTCTTAGGGGCTTCTTTCTCCCTCCTTCATCCTTTCAGGGCAGACAGGAGGATGAGATTCACCTCCTAAACACATCCCTGTGCTCAAGGTTTAGATGTTTTAGATGTTTGCTGGTCATTGAAGATAAATAGATGGTTCTGTGGTGGGATTTGCCATAGTCCTTTTGTATCTTACAATAGGATGAATCATGGCATGAACTCTCTTTTCTCTTCACTGACCACAGATAGAGCTATCAATGAAAATGCCTTTATTTGGACTGATCACCTTGTTTTCTTTAAAGCTATTTCAGAAGAAATTTAAGTTATGAAAATCCCTTGTCTCTTGGTTTCATCCTTTCCTGTTACTGCACTGTGCACAAATAAAGAAAAGTATCCCCTATCATCTGAACACAGTTTGACACACAGCAGCTTAAATAGGAGAGAGAGTCATGATTAGTGACAATAAGATGCTTTGGAACACAGCTGGTTGTCCCTGGAACTGAGTTAATTTTTTTCATAGTGAATCATGTGGGGCTGTGTTTTGGATTCATGCTGAAAATGGTGTGGATAACACAGGGATGTTTTATTATTGCTGAGCAGGGCTTACACAGAGCTGGGGACTTTTCTGTTCCTCACCCCACCAGTGAACAGGCTGGGGGTAGACAAGGGTTTAGGAGGGGACACAGCCAGGACAGCTGATCCCAACAGACTTGAGGGATTATCCAGACCATGTTGCTCATGTTCAGTTTATAAAGCTAAGGGAGGAAGAGGAAGACAGAGTGATGGAGTTTTGCCTTCCCAGGTTGCCATTCCATGTGCTGGAGCCCTGTGGGATGTCTGAACACACACCTGTCCAGGGAAGTGGAGAATGAAGTCCTTGTTTTGCTTTGCACATGTAACTTTTGCTTTACCCATTAAACTGTTTCTTTCTCCACCCACAAGTTTTCTCCCTTTTATGCTTCCACTTCTCTCCCCCATCCCACTGCAGGGGAGGGAGTGAACAGCTGTGTGGGGCTGAGATGCCATCTTGGGTTAAACCATGACAAGCACATCTGACTTTAGGTACCTAAAGAAATTTTTGTTTTGTTGTGGAAGGCTCCTATTACATGGCTCCATAATTCTGAAAAATAGGCTCTAGATCATTTATCAGGGATTAAAATAAATAAAAAAATCCCAGAACCCCTCAGCTCCAGAGCTTAAAAAAATCTGGATTTGGTTTTTATCAGGTTCAGATATTTATAGAACAGACATTTATGGTAAGGAGGACATGAATCCTATCCTGAGAGTGACTATTGGTGATCATAAGCAAGTTCACTGTTCTGATGCCTCAAGACAACCCTGACAGCTGCTGACCTCATGCAGGACAGATTGAGTGGGATACAGAACCACTGCACTCTTCAGCATTTTGGGTTTGGGCTGATGGGCATGGCTGGATCTGTTCTGACGTGATGGGACTCTGCCCTTCCTCAGGCAATAGCCACATGTGCTAAAATAACCATTGCCAGACACACTGGAAAAGTTCTCTTTCTTCCTCTGCAGGAGGTGAGGAGCTTCACATTGGAATATCCCAGTTTGCCAACTACCAAAGCTCAGATGTCAAGGTGCAAATTGGGGACTCATGGCCACAGATCCAGGCACAGACAGAGCGTGGGGTGAATGTGACACTTCCAGCCCTGCCTGCAGGGTGGTACAATATTTCTGTCCTCATCAATGGCATTGCTGTCGCTTCAAACAGGTGTGTATTTTCCTTAGAAGCTTCACTCTCCATCCTATTTGGTGTTTTAGGGTTAATCTGGAAAGGAAGGTCTGAGTTTTTCACAAATTCCATACCTAACGGTGAATTCTGCAGTGTGGTATGAAATTATGAATAATTATCAAGGCATTTATTTATCTGTGGAGCCCAAGTCAGCAAACTGCTAATGCTACTCAATTAACTTCCCTTGGATCAGTAGGAGGTAGGAGAGAAACATTTTAGGAAAAAACAGTTGATTTGATGAAAAATGCATATTCAGGCAATCAAAGGTATTTTCAGATTCAGGTCAAATGCAGATAAATCCTGCTGTAGGAAAACAGCAGAACAGAAACACTTTTCATCAAAAAACAAAAGCTAGTTTGAACAATACAAAAATGCTTTGTTTGGGGAATTTTTAAATGATGCTATTTCCACCTCCTAAGGTGACACTTCAAGTTCATGCCTAGATAAATGTAATATAAACGAATTAAAATGTGGGGGAAAGCTGACCCGAAATTGAGATATAGGAATGTATTCACAAGCAACACAGTTTTGTTCCTCAGCCACGGCAGCTGCTGGGAGTGATCCTGAAATGACGATATTGGGGAGAAATGAGGTGTTTTTATTGCTCACAGACCAACTTAAGCTGCTTGTAATGGTAATGAACCTCAGAAGGAGAAAAACTGTGGTTGGTGGGATGGCACACAGGGATTCATCCCACCTGGTGCTGGAGTCTGTTAGCACCACCATCACTTCATCTCCAGGGATAGATTGGAAGGAGATGGGTCATCCCAGGAGAGGACTCTGATCTCTGGTGGGCTGGATTGCAGGATTGGGAAGATCTCTAGCACGTCTGTTTAGGGAAGGGGGTGTTTTTAAAACCAGGGTGATGAAGAAAAATAGATGTAGATGGGACAGAAATGGAGCTATAACTTTATCTGGGTGGGCTTTAGGAGCTCATGTCTGGGTTTCCTCTTCAGTTTACTCCACTCTCTGGTGGGAGGGTGTGAGGAGAGAGGGCAGCTATGATGCCTTTTCAATGCACTTCTATCAGGCACAGCTATAGTGGGGTCTGCTTGCCAAAAAATCCTTATTCTTGCTTCCTTTGATGGGAAATTCAGTTGGACTAAATTTGACCTATAAGTTGCCATTTGATAAGAGAGTGTTTGTGATAGATGTAGCTCAAATGTGTCCCTGCCCAGGGACAAGGGGGATTGGAATGAGATGATCTTGAAGGTTCCTTACAACCCAAACCATTCTGAGATTCTAAACCACAAGGTAAAATGTGGGGTGTTGGGTGGTCTTGTCACTGTGACATGAAACAAAAAGGATGTGCCAGGTGGGTGCTTGGCTTTCTGGGAGTTGTAAGGAAGAAAAGCACTGCAACAGGAAGGAAAAATAAAATGAATACCCCAAACTGCCCCACATCCTTTCTGTGCTGATTGTGTTTTGCAGGGTTGAGCCATTGATCCAGTACCTCTCCGAGATCTTCACCATCAAGCCGTGTTGTGGCTCCATTCTGGGTAAACAGTCTTGGTACATCTGCAGCCACTTGTGGAGGGTAAAGGGATCAAGGGCACGGTTTTCCTGCAGGAATGGAAAGTGCATCCCATTTCACACCCATTTAAATGAAGGGGTTTTGAGTCTGTGACCCTTTATTATGCAGACATCAACCAGCAGACAGCAGCAGTTTGGAAATGTGGGATTGTAGTGAGCATCCCTCCATCTGGTTGGCTGGCTCAGGGCTCCCTGTGCTTTGAATTTGATTTCCCCAAGTGTTTGCTCATGTATCCTTGCACGTTCCCGTTGGGAAAACAAAGCACCCCCACACCTGGCTCATCTGAGCTGTTCCTTTCAGTCGTTTTGCCCCCATCTTTCAAGGTTTTCCATGTGAAAGTTAGGTGGAAAGCAGAGTACAATTGTGGTTTGAAGCAAACAATAATTTCAAGTGATCCCAAAAGGCATGTTCATTTTTGTTATGTTGAAAAGACAAAATAATAAAAAAAAGCCCTTTTTCAATGTTAATTTTAATCAAAAGGGAAATATTTATTAATCCCGTTCTAAGCTTTTAAACGTGGGAAATAATTTAAGTGTGTTTCTGAGCAGAACATTGCTGAATTAAAAAGAAAAGTTTTTCTTTAAAATCTTAAAAAGCAGATTTGGGGTGGTTGATTTGTTTTGTCATTTGGCTGGTGGTGGAGGGGAGTTGAATCCCTGTAGTGAATTTTACATGAGCCCTTAGAAACGCTTTTATAGAAGACAGAGAAATTGTGCTAAAACCTCAGGTCCTCCACAGATTGCTCTCCCAGGCTCACAACACGTTTAAAGACACAAAAATTCAGAGGCTTTGTGGTACGTGATTAGTTCAATAGTTTGTGAAGTGCTCAAGCCTTGAAAGATGAGAGAATGGATAGAGCTTGGAGAGCAAATCCTGTCAGTTTTGAAGATTAAGCCATACTACAAAAAATAATAAAAGTTTTACCCTTCTTTTTATATTTCAGGGCAAATTGAAAATTAAATAAGATGTGATTAACTCTTTGGTTGCGGTTTTATGCATGGCTTAAGCTGAATTAATATCTCTTTGCTGCAAAAAACACCAGTCCCTCCTCCCTTACCTGTAATTTTTTGTTGCCTCTAACACTTGTGTTTGCATCCGGGTTAAGGATTTGGGCTCAGTTAAAAAGAAACCTCATCATAAACCAACTTATTTTTTCAGCTAGATCATGGAAAAAGGAAGAGAAGGGGCTTAATGGATAAAGAGGTTGAAGCAAAGCAGGATATTGGGAGTACCAGTACTACAAACAAAAGGAATATGGACAGAGCCTTTGGGTGGACTCTTCCTTGTGAGGGTGGTACAGCCCTGGGATAGGGGGCCCAGAGAAGCTGCCCCATCCCTGGAAGTGTCCAGGACCAAGTTGGATGGGGTTTGGAGCAACCTGGGATAGTAGGAGGTGTCCATGCCCATGGCAGGGAGTTGGAAGGAGATGGTCTTTAAGGCCCCTTACAACCCAAAGGATTTTATTTCTTCTTTCCTTCAGCCTGGTAATGCTTATCAGCTTTATCATAAAAGGTTTGTAGTGGAAGGGACTTTAAAGATCATGGTTTGAGATGGTTCAGAGATAGTCATGAATTCCTCTTATGCATATAATACCCTTTTTCCTTATTTTGTTTTGCTCCTAGGTGGAACACTGCTCACAATCTCCGGGGTGGGCTTTAGCCAAAATACTGCCCTGATTTCTGTGTCAGTGGACAATCAAACCTGTACAATTACTCGCCTGGAAGAAGAGACAGCTTGGTGTCTGACCCCACCAGCTGTTAATGATTCTAATTTGTCTAATGAAGATTCATGTGACATCTCTGTCAGAGTAAATGTAGCCATCACCAGTGGGTCACTTCAACAAGCTCTCTTTGCAAATAGCACCACCACTTTTAGCTACCAAAGAGCTTTGACTCCCCTTGTTACTGCTGTTGAAACAGAAATCACAAATGGCAGCCTGCTCTTGAGTGTTCAGGGAATAAATATCACCGGATCTATGGCTAAGCTTGGACACAGTGAATGTCAGCTTGAGTTTCAACGTGATAACCAGTCTGCAATATCTTATCAGTGCTCTTTGCCACTGAACACCCTGGAACCTGGGACTTTCCCCATCCAGGTCATCCAGAAGCAGCTGGGATATGCTCAAGTGACAGCAAGGCAGCAGACCCTCACAATAACCCCACAGATAACCTCCATATTCCCGTCACAAGGATCAATCTGTGGTGGGATGTTGCTCACCATATCTGGTATTGCTTTGAAATCCAGGAGGAATTTGGTACAGGTCAGCCTGGAGAGCAATTATTCCTGTGAGATCCAGGAGTCTGATAATGACTCCATCAGCTGTCTTGTCCTTCCAGGGGCCCACACTTCACACCCTCAGTGGCTGGCCCTGGCACCTCGGGCTCTCAATGTCACAGTGGCTGTCAATGGGGTCTGCAGTGTGTGCCTTGGGGACTGCACACTCCACCTCCATGAGCACTGGACCCCTCTCGTACATCTGGTGACCTGGCAGACCAATGGGACACTCACCTATGTGACAATCAAAGGACAGAGGTTGGCATGGCAGGGTGACAGCCCTGAGGTACATATGGATAACAGCACTGCCTGCAAGGTGACTTTCTGGAACGAGACCATCATCAAGTGCCAGACAGCCTGCCTGGCCCCAGGGGAGCACAGCATCTCCATATCCAGCAGGAAAAGTGGCCGTGCTTGTTTCAGAGGGACATCCAGCCTTCTCACCATCCTGCCTTGGGTGTACCAGTTCTACCCACGGAATTTCAGCATCAATGGGGGAGGCCTGCTCAGCTTGGCTGGGTTGGCTCTGAAGGGAAGGAGGATGACTTCAGTCCTGATAGACCATCACCCTTGCCTCGTTCTCAGTATCACCTGTGTGCTCATCCAGTGCACGGTGCCTCCGGGGAAAGGCACAAGGGCTCTGAGCCTGAAAGTAGATGGACACTCCTATTACCTTGGCACAATAAGTTACAGTGAGGATTTTACCCCAGCTTTCCTTCCACCTGTTTCCACTGGTCTCCTTTTAGCTTTGACAGTATCACAGGTCACAGAGATGGACACTATCCACGTGTTTATTGGAGATTTTCCTTGCAGCAATGTCACCATCTCTCACTCCACGTTGCAGTGCACAGCTACTCTGCTCCCTGTGGGAGAGTACCCTGTGCTGGGCCTGGATATTCCCAGGGGATGGGCTTCCTCCAACCTGATGTTCACTTCTCATCTGACCGTGACAGCTGCACGTCACAACTGGGGTAAGTCATGGAGGTTGCTGCAGTTCCTCCACAGGGTTTTGTGTGAGACACTGCAGTGATGGGAGCTTTTTGTCATGAAAGCAAAAATTATGAATTAAATAAAATACTTTTGTTGACAGGTGGCTGTCAGGGTCTGTCTTAAATCCCATATTCTGTTCTTTTGAAAGGTGGCTTGAATGGAGGACACGTTTACCTGCATGGAACTGGGTTCTCCCCAGGAAAGACTTTGGTCACAGTCTGTGGCACCAGCTGTGAACTCTTGGGCAACACGACAGTAACTGAGCTGAGCTGCCTTGCCCCACGCCTGAGAGGTCAGTTTAAACTCAGAAACTGTGATTTTGTTAAAAATATCCCTCAAAATCTTGACCCCAAATGGGCAGTCCTAGTGTATCCCATCCCAAGGTAACAAGGAACAGCTCTGGAGAGAGGAAAGGAATTAACATAGCGCTGACAAAGTTTGAGCTTGATGATCTTGGAGGTATTTTCCAACCCTAATGATTCCATGAATCTATGACTTCTGTTTTTTTGAACTCAGTCTGAGGACAGATGGTGTCAGGGTGAGTTTTTGTGTCAGTGGCCATGGACATTGGACACTTGCACGACATCGTTTCCTCACAGCAGTTATTCCCTAGGAAAGCTGCCCCATGTAAAACATGCATATGGACTGCAGGGTTGGGTACCCAAGCACCTCTTAGCCATCATAACCATCTTAATGAATTAAACTCCCCTAAATATCTTTTCTTCTGAGTGAATGGTCTCAAGTTGCACCAGGGGAGTTTCAGTTTAGATATTAGGAATTTTTTTTCACATAAAGTGTTTTCAAGCTTTGGAAGACAGTGCCCAAGGAAGTGGTGGAGTCATCATTCCTGAAAGAGTTAAAAAAAATGTGTGGATGTGGCACTTGACGACATGGTTTAGTGGTGAAGAGATGGTGAGATGATGATTGGATACAATGATCTTAAAGGTTTTTTCCAACTTCAACAATTCTTTGATTCTGTGGCCACACACATTTTGTGTTTTGGTTACATGGTGGGATGACCTCAGTGGGTTAAAGATGTAGAAAGAAAAGCTTGAATGACTGTAAGGATGAACAAATGACAAACCATGGCCAGTTCATGCCTTTAGGACGTTGGAGATGAGGATTTGATGTCCTTGAGAGGAGGATGTGATCACTCATCATGACCAGAGCATCTTCCTTAACTGGAGAGAGACATGATGATCTCCATGTCTCTCAAGGAGAGAAATAACCCTGCCTGAATTTTGGAGCTAACTCTTCAAAATGAGCATTTTCTGGGACAAGATATGTTTCCTCCTTTTCCTACTGAAGGCTCAGAATTAGGCTTCTCAGATCTGCAAAAGGCAGAATTTAAGACTTTTAAATCTCACTTCTGAGCCATGCACCATTCCCCAGATTCTAAACATGGAGTATTCACCTTGGTGCTTGACTCCTTGGTGGAGTCCCCGTCCCTGGAGGTGTCCAAGGAATGACTGGATGTGGCACTCAGTGCTCTGGTCTGGGTGACACGATGAGGATCAGTCAAAGCTTGGACTCTGTAGCCTTGGAGATCTTCTCCAATCTAAATGGTGCTGTGATTCAGGGATTCCAACACTTGGAAGCTTAACGTTTCAGCCTCTTCATAGCTCTGAAGCTGGAGAACATCTGGAGTTCTGCAGAAATATTTGCTGTTCTGAGCCTGTCTAGACATCCAGGATCCAAGTGACCAGAGATCCATGACCTCTTATTCTTTGTGAATGTGAAAGAAAGGTGTCAAGTTAGAGTGTCCATCAGGGTAAATTTACAGGGATTTTCTCAGAGATGTGTGGAATAGCCATCCTCCAAAACAGAAACTGAATAAATTATTTGCCAAGAAATCGCCCTGATGTGAAATTTAACATTCTTTTGAGCAAGGGTTGGGACAAGAGGCATCCAGGTGTTCCCTTCAGCCCCATTTATTCCCAAATTCTAAATTTACTCCTGTCATTTTAAATGGTTCCTTTCAAAGAATCCCAGAAAGGTTTTGGTTGAAGGAACCTTAAAGGTACTCTAGTTCCAACCCCAGTGCCATGAGGAATACTAAGAAAAATGGAAGGAAGAAAGAAAAAAGGTTTTAAAACCCAGCCATAAGTGCTCAAAAAAAGAGACCCCAATAGGGCATAAAGTGCTCAGATTTCTTTGTTTTAAACAAGTCCCAGGCACAGTCCACAAAACTACTTGTTATTTTAAATAGAAAAAGACATGGTGCTGAAGTGCTGGAAAAAAATAAAACACAAAACGGGACACCCTGGTTATTGCAGGGAGAATAGCATCCTAAAATTTAATCACATTGATCCAAACTATGTTCAGATCTCACTGAGTGGCTGGTGGCAGAGGGAGCCTGGGGAAAACAACCTTACAGGCAGGACCACGATGCTTGTTTCTGTCACTAGATGTCAGCAAGTGAATGCTGATAGCTGGTTGTGTATGGAGAGAAAAGGCAAAGAAAGCGTTACCTCACCCTCTCTCTCCTGCCCCGGGTTTTTCAGCCTTGCCAGCTTTACCAGTAGACTTGCAAAATATTTGTTCATTAAATATTTACAAACAAACATACATATATATATTTCTTTATTTAAAAAAATAAAAATTATTTTGCAGGCTGCTCAAATCTGTGTTAGTCAGGCTCTTTGTTCTCCCTGAGACAGTTGTGTTCAGCTTGTGCACACCTACATCTGACATAGGTGAATCTGCATACAGAGCAAGATGCTTTCCAGATACTCTTCCACCTAATGCTTAATGTTTAAAAAGCAAATGCTTTTTATTTTAATATTTAAGGTTTTAACCCTGCCCCTCTCCACATTTAGGGTGGTTTAAGTTCAGTAACTCCAGTCTCACCTCATGGTTTACATCGTGCTGTTTGCCTGGGGAATTTTGCTGCTTGGCATTTGCACATTCAGTGCTCAGACCTTTCTTGCACTGCCTCATTCACATAGGAGAGGTGGCAAAGAGATGCCAGGGATTCAGGACTGTGAAGGAATGGGAAAAGGAGGTCTGTGGTGCCCCAGGTTCCTTCAGTGTTATGTCCAAGTTGGATATTTGTCTGACCTTTCGCAGCTCTGCTCACTGGCTGATGTGAGGGATTTAAGCTGCATTTCTTCTGTTACTGAGGGCTGTGAAGCAGAACCCCCTCTCCTCTGGCACTGTGGGATGTCAGGTGGCAGTGACTGCCCTGGGTCTCAGTGCTGGGTCATGTTGTGTCTGGTTTGCTTGAGATTAGAGATGTCCACACGGGAATCCCCAACCAGTCCATGTAGCTCTTTCATGTGATCCAATCCATAGGGCACGGCTCTGCAGGTAGGAAATGTGACTTCTCTGCTTCTTTTCCTTTGAGCAGGAAGTTTTCTAAGTGATGAGGAATTGCCAGGCTCAGCAGGATCCATGCCTAAGCCTTCCCCATGGGGCTTTCCTTAGTAACGGGTGTTGAGCGGGGTTTTGGTTTGATCACTGGCAAGAGCTGGGCATGTAACTGAGATATGCTCAACCCAGAGCACAAGGAATGGGAATGCAGGACTAGATCCTTTTATGAAAACCATTGTCTTTTGCAAGATGCAGAAAAATCAATTCAGAACAGAGCTAAAATTTGATTTTCAGCCTTAAAGCTTAAAAAAAAATTAACAAAATTAAATAAAATTAACAAAACCTCACTGCCTTCAAGGAAAAACAAAGCCAAAAGAAAAATGCACAAGCTAACCCATGAGCCTTTAAAGGTAAAGATATAACTGGCTTGATCACCATGCCTGGAAGGTTCAAAGGCCACGTAGATGTGGCATTTGGGGACATGATTTAGTGGTGGTTTTGGCAGTGCTGGGGGAATGGCTTGGCTCAATTTTAGAGGGCTTTCCAACCAAAATTATTTTATGATCCTAAAAGTTCTCTCCTTCTCTGATTCTTGCTTTGTTGCTCATGCCACTGCACGAGTGAAAATGTAGTTGTAGATTCTGTTCAGCTCAGGTTAAATTTACAGAACACACAGTTAATGTTTGTGGGATGGAGTTGTGCTCCTGTGAAAGATGAGAAAACTGGCAGGAAGCTTCAGATGGGCGATAAAATACCTGATTATTCCTCTAAGATGATATTAGAGTAAATACCATATATAATTTTGCCAGAAAGCCAGTCTCTGAGATTTTGTTTTACATTAAGGTGAAGGTAAGGAGGACACCTTTAAAAGGAGGTGAACTGATAAGAGGATGCATCAGGGTAAAAGCCTAGCCTGGTTTTCCTGGTTGCATTAGCATGCTTGGAATAACAGGTCTGACTTTACGGTTTTGATGGAACAGTTCTTGGGATCTTTGTTGGAGGATGCTGGGCCTGCCTTAACCAGACTCCACTGGTAAAAGTGGATGTTTGGGGAGGATTTAGAGGCTAGAAATGAGATTGGTTGGAAAGGATGAGATATGTGGTTTTGTGGAGCTCTTTGAATGGGGCAAGAGGAGAGAGAGGAATGAGTTTTGGTTCTAACGAGGAGATGCACTGAGCCAGGACAATGGGGACAAGAGACAGGGAAATTTGGAGATTTTTATGAGCAGATGCAGAAGATATGAAGAGGGTCTATTGTGGTGCTGTGGCAATTGGGACATCAGTAGAAGCCAAGACCTCTGATGTTCATTGTGGAGACCAAACCAAAGGATCCAAATGGTCCCATCTACCTTTCAAATCCAGAAATTAAGTTAAGAGGGGGAAATAAAGCATATTAATTACATGGCAGGAATGTCCTGACAGTGAGATCTTCCAGGCAGTGGAATAGATGCTTGAAAGCCACGTATTGGGACTGAAACCTGTCTGTGTGAAATGAATGTCTCACTGGGCGAATTTCTTCACAGGCTTGATAGTTGGACTCGATGACCTTAATAGGTCTCTTTCTGCTCTCCCTTTTATTAACCTATTTTTTCAAATTCTTTGTTTTCCCTGCCAAGCACATGTTGCTGCTCCACAGTCCATTTTGTGAGGGGTGGATAACCAGGGATGTGAGTTTTGGCACTGGGACTCCTCGGGCAGTTCTTCAATCAATCCCCAGCTGCCCTTGGAGCATCCTGTAGGTTTGAGCCTCATCACATGTCCAGCAGTTGTTATTAAACAGTGACCCAGAACAAAGCCCTTGTGCTGAGCATCCCTGGATCCTTGATTAATCCAGAGTATCCCTCAAAGCCAGGGCTGGGGGTAGCCAGTCCCTAAGCCATTACCACCACACAGAGATTTGGCTGCCGTAGTGTCTGATCTCAAAAGAGAAGCTGTAACGAGCTCAGTGCATTCATCCCAGCCTGGGAATGCAGGTTTGATCTTTATAGGGAGTATAAAGCCTAAAGCAGCTTCATCCTGGGGTTTGAACACTAACCAATTAAGCAGGGAGAAGAATTGTGTCCCAGAGAAGGCAGAATATCCTTTTAGGACATGCCAAAAGTGTGTTGAAATCTTGAGTTGATATTTTTTTGCCTCACTTGTGGTAGGAGATAATGGCAACAACAGTACCAAGGGCTGTTTGTGTTTCATGGTTGGAGGAATGGGAAGGGAAAGGCCAAGACTTCCTCCTAAATGAATAGAGATATTAAAATGTCTGAGAGGAGGGAAATAGGAGGATCTTTGAGAGCCCTAAGGAAGGAATGGGAAAAGAACATCACCTCTAAAAGTGATTTCTCCATCTGATGGACAGCAGATGTGGGGCGTGGAGGTGAAATTTTTCCCTCCTTCCACCTGAGAGCGAGAAAGCAATTTTAAGTTTGATTCTGGGGTGTACAGATTAAGTAGGGTTTGCTTGGATTTTGCTTCCTCTGATCTCTTTTCAATCCTTTGTAGTCGTATTCTAAAACTTAGGTCTTATAAATTAATACCTTTGTTTGCCTAGTTTCTTTTAAAAATTATTTCAACTGTTGGTAGGATATAACACCTCTTGTTCCTACAGGCACGATAACTTTGGGATGAGGGCACTGGAGCACAGCACAGAAATGCCCAATTTCCACATTTTGGGGTTGTTTAAAAAGTGCCAGACTGTTCTTGTGCTGACCTCTCAGGGCTGTGTGGAAAACACCTTCTGGTGACCTACATGAGCCAGGCAAGGTCTCTGACAGCAGCAAAATCTCGAGGAGAACAGTCCTGACATTCTGCGAGTACTTTCCAACATTGATTCCAAAATAGAGTTCAAGTGGTTTTCCACACAGGAAAACTCTGCCATGTTCTATTCAAGACCACAAAAGAAAACAAAAGCCCTCCTGTAATGAATTGCTTCTGCTGCAGGCTGTGGCAAATGAAAGATTTTTGCAGCATTTAGTCTTCTGGGATGCAATTTATTTATCAAAACACAGATATTTAGTGCTGGTTAATATGCCCTTGGAACGTCAAGAAAGACATATGATTCTTTTGTAGCCATAGAATACCTAAAGTACCTCTAGACAAAATTTTTGGCCAATAAAAGCAAAATCTATCATTCTTTTAGGCTTCTCTGCCTATTACTTGTCTTAAATGTAGGTCTTCAAGGCAGGGATTGTGTTTGGCTCTCTTTGGATGCCAAACAAGAAAATTGCCCCTGGATTTTGGGAAGGAAAGGGATTAAGCATATTACAAAATCTGTGAGCATGTTGGTAACTTTATTTTCTCATTCTTAAGCCAGAGAAGAAAAATAGAGAGGAATTGTAAACTTTCTCTCTCTAAAGTTCAGAGCAGATGAACTGATAGGTTTTAATATTTCAAAAATACCTGAAACATTAAAGAGCTATAAACTCTTCAGAAATACCCCATCTGAAATAATAAGTTTTAGCAAAATGCGCTAAATATTTTAATATAGGAAATAGAACACTTTCATATTTTTACAATTTCAACCTCCATTTTTAGGATTACTTAGGAGACAAGACATACACTGAAAATGACACTTCCTCAGCAAATAAAGTACCTTTTGAACAAATTAGAACTCAACACTCAAAAAAGCAAATAAGCAGAAGCTCTTTCTTGATAAATTCCTATTGATTGGATTTCTGATGCTTAAGGAATACTCTTGGATGCTACAGTGCAGTCTGTTATACTGTCCACAGACCTTTTCAGGAGTTCATTACAACTATTTGGTTAGTTCAGGATTGATGAATATTCTCCAAAAGTCAGGGCTTTGAGAGAAACAGATTTAATGTCTGTCATGGTTTAATGCTTCAAGGTCTCCTTTCTAAAATTGTTAAACCCAAATATTTCAACTGAATCTGAACTTCAGAGACAGTTGATAAGACTTTTTTAGCATTTTTTGTCTGGAATACAGAATTTAAAAAATCTAATTTCTGCTCACAGAATCACACTGAATCACTTAGGTTGGGAAAAACCCTCTGAGATCATCGAGTCCAAGCTGTGACTGATCCCCACCTTGTCACCCAGCCCAGAGCACTGAGTACCATGTCCAGGCCTTCCCTGAGCACCTCCAGGACTGGTGACTCCACCACCTCCCAGGGCATTGCATTCTAGTGCATTTCCTGTGCTGAACAACCCTTTCCATGAAATAAAAAAAATTCTTCCAGATGTTCACACTGCTTGTTCTTTAAATAAACCTCAAAACAGCTGCTCCCATTACAATTTTTACCTCATCCATGGAGGCAAACTTGGACCACATCTCAAGTCATACTTAGCTATAAAGCAAAGTGGGGGAGCCCAGTTCCCACCAGTTCCCCAGGGGCCTTCCAAGCTGTGTCAAAGTTTCCTCAAAAACTGTTTCTGGATTTCAAGCTTATGATGTATGTTAAGTTGTCACATCTCCTTGGTAAGAGTTTTGTGCCACATTCTTGAACTGTAAACCATATTCTACCTCTCCCACAAGAAATGTCCATGCATGCATTTAATCCCTTATGTCATCTCCTTCTGGACAGAGCAAAAAGACAATCCTGATGCTCAGGGCACAAAGTAGGTTACATTTTGCTCACACACAGCAAATGGGGAAGAAGGAGCTGCATGGGGACCTAATTTTCCTCGAAAAGGATGCACCTGAAAGGGAGGCTGGGTGCACATCTGGAGCCAAAGGATCATGGAATGGTTTGGGTTGGAAAGGACCTTAAAGTTCAATTAGTTCCATGGGCAGGGACACCTCCTGCAATGACACCTCTCAGTAGTTAAAATGTGCTCAATGTCAGTGGTGTTTGGGCTGCTTTGGGTTATTTTTTTCCTCTCCTGTCTTGCAGCCTCTTTGGCCATTCTCTGTGGTCTGACATATTCTTCTGCCAGCTGCCGAGAGGACAGAGCCACCTTCATTGAGTGTGACATCCAGGTCACGGTGGGCACCTCCCAGCAGAGAGGATCTGTGTCCTACCTCTACATCTGTGGGGACACCCCGCCCCAGGGGCACTTTTCTGGACTCTTTGCCAGGTTAGTGCCATGTCTCTTCATCAGCCTAGTGGGTCCATCCACCAACAACATCCCTCCCATGGTTTTCCACCTTTCTCAGAGTTGTTCCAAAGGATGGAGTGAAAGAAACCAATCTTTGATTCTCACATTGATGCCAATGGAGCAGTTGAGCCTTGAGACCACTAGAGAGCTCCACTGGTTTGTGGAATTCATTCCCTGTGCCTATCAAAGCATCTCCCGTCCCCCCTCCTTCCCTCCTGCCTCTTTAAAGTGTTTGAGAGACATCAAAAAACCCATCTCGTAAACAGCCTGCTTTGTTCATTCTTAGGTTTTAATATTTATCTTCTGATCCAAAGCAACATCTGGTGGATGCCAATGGGAAAAAAGATTAGGCATTATGAAAAGCAGAAGTCCTCTTTTTTCTGGTTTTATTTTTCCCCTT
This sequence comes from Sterrhoptilus dennistouni, assembly GCA_013397095.1. Lineage (NCBI taxonomy): Eukaryota > Metazoa > Chordata > Aves > Passeriformes > Zosteropidae > Sterrhoptilus > Sterrhoptilus dennistouni. The sequence continues at coordinate 205,189 of VWZU01016078.1, forward strand.
TTTTTTTTCTTCTTTCTTTTTTTGTTCTTTTTTCCCCCTCTCCCTTTCTCCAAGCACTTTCATGAGTAAAAAGTCATGGAGTAAATTCAGCAGGGTGTGCAAGGGTGCTTTGCTTTGCAAATCCAAGGCCAAGCTGTGCAGGAGTATACCTTGGAACTCTTTTCTTTGATGGAGCAGTGAGGATTTATTCCTGCAGAGCATTTGCATCCAGGGGTAAATGGGATATCTGAGTTGAGGAAAAAACAGGTGAATGATTGAAGTTTGGTTGATTTGGTTTGGAAGGGATCTCAAAGGTTTTCTTGTTCCAACCCCATGGGCAGGGACACCTTCCACAATCCCAGGTTGCTCCAAGCCCCATCCAGCCCAGCCTTGGACACTTCCAGGGATTCAGGAAGGCACAGCTTCTCTAGACAACCTATGCCAGGGTCTCTCCACCCTCACAGGGAACAATTTCTATCTAATCTCTAATCTAAATCTCCCCTCCTTCAATTTGGAGCCACTCCCCCTTGTCCTATCACTCCATGCCCTTGTGAAAAGTTCCTCTCCAGGCTTTGTGTAACTCCCCTTTAGATAGCGGAACAAGTTGAACAAAGCTTTCCAGAAGTTATTTAGTAAAAGAGAATTAAAATAGCATTGGAATGTATTGCCCATGATCTGCTGTATGTGGTGAACCCACTTCTGGATGCTGCATCTTGCCACAGTCCAGGTATTTCAGTGGAGTTTGATCCCCATCCTGACCTGATCCTTACATCATACCTGGTGCTGATTCACCAGAGGGAGCTCTGGATACCCTGACTTGAGGGAAAAAAACCCCAACTGCATTTGCAGTACAAAGACAGCAAGATACTAATTGCGCAATTTCTAAAACTTGTTTAAAATATAAAAAATATAAGTTTCCAACTAAAATTAATAATAAAAAAAGTTTACACAGTTGTGACACCTCTTTGTGGGTCTGTCACTTCTTCCTCACCATTTAAAAAAAAATTGATCTAGATTTCATCAGCCCTGGACTTTTAAAGAAAATTCTTTTGAGAAAATCAGTGTTAGGCAGAAACTATTTTCCTGCTGAGGAGACAGAGGGGAGAGTTCCACCCTGTACAACTGGCTGAACGTCCAAAGCCACATAGTGCATTGGTAATGTCCTGTAACATCCCAGGAGATGCAGAGGACAGATCTTCTGGAGAAGATAAAAGTAAGGAGACTTAGAAGGGGAAAAAAAAAAGTAAATTTAAACTAATTTAATGAGCTCTACTGCTCCCAGAATGACTTGTTTCAAATCAAGAAACTCCAGGAGCCTTGCCTTGTCTGGTTGAACTTTGCTTTGCTTTTCCTCACTTCAGTGTAACCCCAGACCAGAGAACCAACAAACTTGAGAGGGACAGGACAACTCCATATGTGATTTTTTCCTGCTTCTTTTTCCCTGAGTATTAAAATAATGCTGAGGTTTTAACTGATTAAAGGAAAAAAAAAAAGGATATTCAATTATATAATAATAATAATAATAATAATAGAATCCTATGATTGTTTCTTTTTTTTTGCTCCTTTTCTTGGTTTGGGCTGCCACTGTGGAGAAAGTCACGAAGTCCTTTGACTGACTGTTTGCTTATTGTTTTCACTGTGTTTTTTTAGTCCAATTTAACTGTGAGACAGGGTTTTTTATTCCTCCTGGGAATCTTAGCAGGAGAGATTTCTGAATCAAATCAATCAACTTTTTTTACCTACTATTTTTCCATTTTTTCAACGTCTTCAACATCTTTTTCTTATTGTTTTAACTTTTCACCCTGTTATGCTCATGCATCTCTTTTGGTTGAAAACTAAAACTTGGGCTGATATGTTTTTTCTAGTGAGTTTATTTCTAGATTAAAGGGAAGTTTGTTTCTTGCTAAAGGGAAGTAAGGGTAAAGATTGTTTGTTTTCAAAAAAGTTTCCTGATTTGACGAATCTGAGAATGAATGGAAGGAAAAAATTGAGAATTTTGAATCATACAAATTAACTTATTTCAGAACTTCTGAAAACTTTTTTCCACATTTCTGTTCAGAAAAATATTTAATTTTAAAGTATTCATGGAATTTGCAGGAAAGTCTTCAAAAATGTAAATGTTTCCTCCAGAAAAGAACTATTTTGAGAATTCCTGAAATAATACATATTGATTGCTTTAATTAATAATAGTAAATAATAATAATAAAAATATATACGGATTTTAGTTCTGTGTAAATGCTCAAGAGTCAAGACATTTGTCCCAGGGTGAGGACAAAACTATTGAAGTAATTCCTGGTTTAAACACACATTGAATCTCTCCTGGTTTTCTTATTAATTTTATAGTATCATAGAATAGCTTGGGTTTGAAAGGACCTTAAATCTCATCTCATTCCACCCCCTGCCACAGCCAGGGGCACCTTCCACTATTCCAGGCTGCTCCCAATCCCATCCAACCTGGCCTTGGACACTTCCAGGGATGGGATATCCACCTGGGAAATGTTTTTCGTGGTTTAAATAAATATTTTCTTTATGTAGTCTGTACCACAGCCTATCCTTTATCACCTCATAATGGGAAAAGTGTATTCCTTAAAAGAGTTGTAAGTTTTGACATTAACAAGACTCTTATCAAGGTACATTCCTGAATCCCATTTAATAATTCACTCCTTTACTTGCATCTCCTTTAAACATTGTAATTTGTTAACAGTGCTTCAGAACGTGCCTGCATGATGACAGAAAGGAACTGGCTCTTCTTACAAGCAAAGCTTATTTACTTTTGGCAAAAAAACCTGTGAAAACCACTCAAAGGTCCTTGTATTGACTTGAAAGTTTGGGAAATCGTGTCCATGCCCTGCATCCAGCTGACCACCACCCCATTCTGCCTTTAAAGCTGTTGGTTATTTAAAAGATGTAGTTTTTTCTAGGAGCTTTAAAAAGTACTCTGCTGTCTTGAAAGATAGTCCAGTCCACTGAATAATTGTACAGGACAAGATTAATTCTTAAAGTGTTGCTATCAAAAGCAAGCACATTTCCCCAAGGCTGGTTTTTGATTATTGATACAGCAGAGGGAAAAGTTCATTTAAATATAAAAAATAAAAATTTGCTGTTAAAAGAGTTCAGCAACTTGCAAAGGTGCGCCTTTTTTTGCTCTTCTTGTCGTTGTTGATTTTTTTTTTTTTTTTT
>VWZU01016078.1:208378-226542 GCA_013397095.1 Sterrhoptilus dennistouni
TTTTTTTTTGTTGTTGTTGTTATTTGAAGGGGGGGGTGTGAGTATTTTTTTGGTTTCTAATGTGGCTGATTCCTTTATCACCGAACTCTGAAAAAGGACAACAAAACAAACAAACAGCCCCTAAATGCAGATCAGAGCAAGGCTTTGTTTGAAGACTGAGCAGCTGCATCCAGCAGGGAACTTTTAAATCTTCAGGGTCATCAAACTACTCTGATCATCATCCTCCCAACAAAGCTCTGAGCCCTGGCTTTCCAACTGGGTCAATTTTGGGAGAGCTTTGGGCAGGGGAAGTTCTTCACCCCCTCTACTCCACTCCCATGAGACCCCACCTGGAACAGTGTCCAGCTTTGGGGTCCCCAGCACAGGAAGGACATGGAGAAGTTGGAGAGAGTCCAGAGAAAGCAGGATGATGATCAGAGGGATGGAGCAGCTCTGCTGTGAGGAAAGGCTGAGAAAATTTGGATTGTTCAGCCTGGAGAAGAGGAGGCTGCAGGGAGAACACCTTTCAATGCCTAAAGGGACTCCATGACGTTTGGAGAAGGACTTTGGAGAAGGGCCTGGAGTGACAGGGGAATGGCTTCGAACTGACAGAAAGTAGATTTTTGTGGGTTATCAGGAAGGAATTCTTCCCTGTGAGGGTGGGGAGGCCTGGCACAGGGCCTTGCCCTGGCACTGGGCCTTGCCCAGAGAAGCTGTGGCTGCCCCTGGATCCCTGGAAGTGTCCAAGGCCAGGTTGGATGGAACTTGGAGCAACCTGGGATAGTGGAAGGTGTCCCTGCCCATGGCATGGGGTGGGACTGATGAGCTTTAAGGTTCCTTCCAGTCCAAACCATTCTGGGATTCTAATCCCAGAGACACTTTACCAAAATCCTGTTATATGGGATTTTCAGGAACATGAAGGCCTCTTAAAATCCTGATCCTGCCTATCTGATCCTCTGTTTTGTTGAGTAAACCATGCTGTGAACTTTATACTTTCTTAGCTTCTCAGAAAAGCTGTGTAATTTCTGGGCTGTGTTGGTGTTGCTGTAATTCCTCTCCTTTTTCCTCACCTTCCTACAACTTCCCAGTGTGAATCTGATGGTGGGGAGGAGAGGAAGAAGTAGCAATGGCCAAGAGTCACAGAATCAATTAGGTTGGAAAAGACCTCTGGGATCATCAAGTCCAACCATCAACCCTGCGCCGCACTTTGCTCACCACTAAACCATATGTTGAATCCTATAGCTCCCCACAATGAAACACTACCAAAATCAGCAACTGTCAGCAGCAAAACCAAGGGGAAAAAAATGCTTCTCTCCCACCACGCTTCCTATTACTTCTTCCCCCTATGGAAGGGGAGGCTTTTGGAGCAAATGTCTGCTGGTGTAACTGGCACATATATCGAATCTGCTTAGTCTGGGCTGTTAAGTAAGTTTAATTAATTTACTAAGTTAATGTTCCAATGTTAGCAAGAAAGCATCATTGCAATCAGCTGGGTAGCAGGAATTGGAACCCCTAAATGAGCTCATTTTTTCACAGTTGGAATTAGGGACCAGTTAGCCAGTTGTGTTGTTTTTCCAATTTCTCCCCTTGCCTTAGGGGAGTTGCAAGTTATTCATTCCCCATTGCTAAGTGTGAGTAAGATGGGGAGGGGGCACACACAAACAAACCCTACTCCTTGTAGGAGTCCATCTTTGCTCCCAACACTGCTGATTCCCTCTCTGTTGTCTGCACTGATCTGCCTGCCTTGGTCCTAGAATGGCATTCTTTCCTGTTTGTGATGGTTTGGGGAAGGAGAAAAGCATCACTGAGAGATATTTACTGCATGTATTTTCGTCCTGAGTGTTGTGCAGATAAAGGGGGGAAAAAAACAAATAAACAATAAAAGAATGGAAACAAAATTACCGAAATTTGCAAAGTTTGACAAATGGTGGCCAGGAGTTGCCACAAGCTAATGGCTTGCAATGATTAATAAGAGTAAAAATAATTGCATTTCATTAAGATTGATGACACCCCATTTAACCTCCCTTCTCGTTTCAGCCCTAAAGTGGAAAGAGATGAAGTTCTCATCTATAATAGCTCCTGTAACATTACCATGGAAACTGAGGCAGAGATGGAGTGTGAGGGAGCTAATCAGCCAATTACTGCCAAGATTACTGAGATATGGAAAAACTGGGGCCAGAACACTCAGGTATAATCAAATCTTTTTTACAGACTGATTCAAACAGCTTAAAATTAAATTTGTAATATTGTGTACATTTAAAGGGGGGCAAGAAAAAAAAAACAATTTAGGCTGAGCAGCAGCAATATATAATATTAAATGCTTTCCAACTTTGAATAGCAGTTCTAATGCAGCACAGCTGAATTAATGGTTAACTATGGCTAATCATGTATTTTATGAGACATAAATGAGTTTTACCTTATTTTCTGAGCAACGTATATATTTGTTAACACTCTCTCCCTCTCTTTTTGGTTTTTTTTTTAATACAAATTCAATTCTGTTCTGAAAATGTTATTTTCTTTTGAGCAGAAATCTTAGCCATGAGGTACAGTTTCAGCTCTCTGGCAGAGACTTAGCATTCAGTGCAGCCCTGGTTATATTTGATTTTTGCTGCTTTTTAGCAGTTGAAGGATAATGGGACAGTCTTCCCAGGGCTGTCTGTGGGTATAGCAAGGAAAGAAGACATACACCAAGAGTTCATGACAAAACAGCTATAATACTCAACCAGCAGAAATTTTAAGACTTGATATGTAAAGATGTCATTGCTAACCTGAAATGTCCTGTTAGAGGCCCCACAGTTTTGCAGAGGGGCTGTTTAGCCACCTGTAAGAAGAAATTAAGAGGGTTTGGATATTTGTTGAACACAAATTATCCCTTTTTCACTATCCTTCCCTAAAGGAGCAGTTCCTGTGATGTGGTGGGGACCTCCTGAATACAGGGATATGTAAGTGGGGATAGTTACACACCTAACTTAAGACAAAAACCAAATGCTATTTTTAATCTATTAAATAAAATTATCACAGAGTTTTTTAGTGTAGTTTAGGAAAATTAGGTTCACTTGCTCAGCATCAATGTTAAAGCTACCACAATAATTTTTAAGTCTATCTGCAAAGAGATTTCATGTGTTGAAGGACTTTAAATTTACTTTGCCGCCTCAAAAAGTAGCTGAAGTGTCCTGGCAGAGTAATTTTGGTGCCTTTCTAGTGCTGAATTCTGTATTTAGTTTTATATATCGGATCTATTCTATATTTAGGAGTCTCTGAATACTTGCAAATCTACATTACATGAATATTACTATTGTGGTGGAGGGTCCTAAATTACAATTCCTTGCTTCTGTTAAGCCTGTCCTTGGTCTGTGAAGGAATGTCAGATGCGAAATGTTACCTCTTATGGTTAATTTGCTCATCAGCCTTGTTAGTTATGGTCCCTAAAACATGCCCAGCTAAGGAGAAAAACAATCCTCCAAAATTGCTGGTTGGTTACTGCAGGAGTGAAGGGAAGTGCCCAGGCAAGTGTGAGATCAAAGGGTAACTCCTCCTTACATTCCCGTTTTCCTTCCCAAATGGGATAAGGGCATCTCTGGAGTCCCAGAGCCTGGGCTGCAGCTGGGAGGGATATTCCCTGCTGCTGTCTGTGATCTGGGCAGCTCAGCTGTGCCACAGCTCCTGCAGCCCCAGTGATGGCAGGGTGACAAGGCTGTCTTTTGACTCAGGTGGGAGGAAGAAGATGCAAGGTTTGTCCCTGCTGTGTTTTTTCTGCTCAGAGCAGGGAGAACCAAGGAAGTCCTGAGTGTCCTGAATGAACAAATTCACTCAGAGCAGGATGGAAACAGCAGCACTTTAGATCTGGGATTTGCTGCTGCTTAATGAACCCAGTGGGCATTCGGAATCATTTTATCCCTCTTCCCAAAACTGGCTTGGGTGAGTAGAGGTGGATGGGTGGGGAGTTCAGATAAATGGCTTCAATTTTGGTCCCTTCCTGGCTGACAGCATCCTGTGAAGATTTACGACCTGGTGCAGCGCATGCATGCTTCACTGTGGAGGTTTAAATCATGTCATGGGAACTGGCCTTACCTTTCCAGTGGAAAAAATGGTCCCCAGGTTCAGCACTAAGCAGTGAAATGCATTAATAGCCCCACGTGCCTTAGGATAATGGTGCTATTAGCAGGCAGCACAACTCTGTGTACCAGTAATGGGGCTGCATCTCTTTATAATAACATCTGGCACTTCTCTTGCATGCTCATGCAAGGATCTCAAAGCACTCGGTAAAAAAAAGGGGCATGATCCTGTTCTCAGCACAGCTGCACCGCTCAGTGGTTTGTTTTGTGCTTCCTCTGCTGCCAGCTGAAGGATGCCCAGGCAGGCCAAGAACTCAGCCCAGCTGGGTGGTGTTGGAGGTTGGCTCAGAGGTGATTTGATGATGTTGGTGGAGCAGGATTAGCTCCAGGATGGCATTGGAAGTGAAAATGTAGAAAGGCTGACAGAGGCTTGTGGCATGGAATGAATGGGCACTGGCAAGAAGAGATGACAGCCTTGGTTGATAGCAGAAAAAAAAAAAAAAAGTAAAATGTTGGTACTGGGAACTTGAGCCTGAGAGGTACAAATGGTGACATCACTAAATCTGATGGAGTTCAAGCAGCATTTGGACAACATTCTTAGGCACAGATTGCGGTTCTTAGGGTTGTTCTTTGCAGAGCCAGGAGTTGGCCTCGATGATCCTTGTGGGTTTGTTGCAACTTAGGATATTCTATGATATGCCCATTATTCTATGACACAGTTTATAGGGTATTTTTTTCATCAGCTGGATTATTTAAACAGCTGCATTTTCTGGTAGATGCTGCAAAATCCATCACTCAATTTTTGTCCTTTCAAATCTGGTCTCCCAGCTGTTGTTTGCATGAATCACAGAATCCTTACAGTTGAAAAAGATCTTCAAGAACATCAGGTCCATGGTTACAGTGTGAGCTGGGCTGAGATCTGAATCTAGAGGATTCCCAGAATTTCATGAAGTTCCAAGGTGCTACCTGGAGATCTGTGATTTTCATGGCAGGCTTCACAAAATTTCAGTTCAACTTGGATTTTTCCTGGGGTCTGGTCTGTGTCCCACCCCCACCTCCCCTCCAGAGAATAATTTTTATGATTTTCTTTAGAAACTGATTTAAGCTCTTGCCTCACTTTGTGTTTGAAGTATTTTGCCCTGTATGACTTAATTAGGTCACAAGAAGTAAGCAGCAGGCCTCTGCCCCACTGTTGCATTCAGCATCATTAGTGTTTATAACTTGCTCTGTTATTATCTAAGAAGAGTTGCACAATTATTTTTATTTCAGTATATAATGCAATTTAGCCTACTAAAAAGAGAGGGAGGGAAAAAAAACCCACCCAGCACTGATTGTATATCCCACAGGACTTAATTAGTTCACAGCTTCAAGAATGAGCTGGATAATGGGAAGACAAGAATTAAATAATAAAAGAGAAAAGAGAAGTTCTAATGCTCACTCAGTACCTGTCCACTTCCACCTTGGCTGCATAATGAGACGTCACCTTCTGGTGACACTTGATGAGATGTGCAAAACACTCTGAAAACACAAGGAGAGGATGCTCATGGGAGGGTTTGACCAGGCTGGGATGGCTCTGAACCCATTAGGCTTAGTGAGCCTTCCCATTGTTATTCCAGATCACTGGACCAGACCTAATCATGATGCAAACATGCTGCTGGAGCTGTGCTTGCCTGCTCCCCCTCCTCTGCTGGCCCATATGGGTGATGGAATATTTGGCAGAGGGCCCATGCCATGCTGTAAGTCAGCCATAGGGAAGCTGAACTGGTATCCCGGTGAATTCCCTGCAACCCGACCCTCAAGGGGTCCCTGTTGAGGGAGAGGAGGTCAATAAAAAATAACCTGCCAGATAAAAATGTCACCCTGGATAATGGCTCTGCCTGGATGTGCTGAGCTGCCTTGAGTTTGTTTTTAACAGGGCTTTAAGGGAAGGTCTTGAGATTTAAGGGCTGGCTTTGAGTATTGAGGGATCTGTGAATTCTTAGCTTGGTGACTGATACAGGGATAACTGCTTTGTTCACTTCTTATGAAAGAAAAAAATATCAACACCCCACAAAGGCTTTGGTTGAGATATGCACAGTCACCTCAAAAATCTTTTCTGTTCAGCTTCAACTTAATATAGTCAGGACTAGATCTTCAAATCCCTCGCATTCCTCTGAAGATCTTAGAATCATTCCTTCCCTTCTTTTTCAGCCTTCTTTTCCCGCCTTCTTTTCCCTACTTACCATCTCTCTTGATGCCAAGGTGTTTGGAGGTGAGGGAAGCAATGAATGGTTTAAACTGGTGAAGATATTTGGTGATTTACAAAGGTGGCAAAGCCTGGGCAGCTTTCAGGGAGCATGGAAAGGTCTCTGGAAACCCAGGGCACTCTGGGCACAAAGGGATGTTTGTTACCTTATTACTCACAGCAGGAGTGATGCAAGGCCATAGATTGGTTTGGGTTGGAAGTGACCTTATAGATAATCTCATTCCAACCCCCTGCATTGGCAGGGACAGCTCCTGAGCCTGGTCTTCATTTGTGAGGGTTACAAGAGATGGGAATTGACTCTTCTCTTTTACTCTCATTTTAGAGCTGTCCTCGTGCTGTCTGAATGTTTGATGGGTGCATTTTTGAGAGTGAAAAGCTCATTCTTGGCAGTCCATGAGGAAAACCACTATGGCAGGCTGAGAATAGTTAGGCAGGGTAGGGATCACAGAGTCACAGAATGGTTTGGGTTGGAAAGGATCTTAAAAAGATCATCTAGTCCCAATCCCCCTGCTATGGGTAGGGAACACCTTCCACTAAACCAGGCTAGTCCAAGCCTTGTCCAACCTGGCCTTGAATGCTGCCAGAACAGAGCAGATTCCAGTTTTGAAATGGAGTTTGTTTGGAGGGGGTTAATAAAACAGCTGCCCTCTTCTCCACTTGAGGAAGAATTATGATACAAAAATCATATTTAATTCCTGTGTATACATTTAGGGAATGAAAAACACTAGAACTCTTAGTCTAGCCATAGGGATCACTACTTATTGAGGTTTGGGAATAGTTTTTTGGATTTCTTAGCAAGTATCTTGATAAAACCTGACTTTATGTTGTCTTGGGCTGTGAGTAGAGCTCCTGGGTCCTTTGGTAGTACAACCAGCTAAAACTAGCCATGTCATACAGGATAGGACATCAGGAGTAGGACTAGATGAAACTCTTCCACAACATTTTGTGTGTATTTTCATAAATATTCACTTTTAACAGCCCAGCAAGCCCATCCTTGCATCTCCAAACTCCCTGTTTTCTTAACCTGTTATCTTGGTCATAGTATTATTTTCAGAAGGAGGTGGGGAGTGCAATAAAACCCACCAGACCCTCACAAGAAAGAAGCAGAATAGTCCATTAAAAAAACAACAAAACCTAATAAAAACAAACCCACAGAACCAGTCTTGGGGTGCAGAGGCTGCTGGAGCAGAGAGGTACCATCTGCAAGGTTGTTAAGATGTAGAGAACCAAGATGGGCTCCCCAGTAACCACAGGCAATGTGAAGAGATAAATGGTTGACCCGAGCCCGTGTCAGGCAAGGATTGATGCCACTATCAGCCCCAGTGCCTTTGCAATGATTTTTTAAAAAATCTCTGATAGAGTGTGTTATCTAGTTACTGGCACGAGGGCAATGGCCTGGAGGCAGTGGGGAGGAGGGGGGGAGGAAGGAGAGGAGGAGAGAGAGAGAGAGAGAGAAAGGAAAAAAAAAAAAAGGTCATTCCAGGAGGACAATCTCTGTTGGACTAAATGAGAAAATAAGGGCCTTGCTCTGGAAGGGGAAGGTAAATAAATAAATAATAGGAAAAAGGAGCTGCTGGGTGTGTGAGGAAAGGATAAGCAAAATTGCTTCTCTTCTTTTCTCTGTTTTTCTTTTGTTTTTAATTTTTTTCTTCTCGTTTTTTCATTTTAATTTTTTTTTTCTTTTTTTTTTTCCTTTTAATGGGTTCGGCCTTGGGCTGCAATGGGAAATTTAGATGTGCTTTTGGGGTGGTTTTATTTTCCTTTAACTTTTTGCTTCCCAATTTGAGGTTTAACTGCTTCCTCTCCTGCTGTCAGGTGAAAAAATAAAGTCCTGAACTGTAACCTTCTCTTTTCCCACCCCCTCTTCTTTTTATTTTCAGTCCCAGCATCTTTCTAATGTCTCTGGGGAGATAACTTCCTGAATTGTAAGTGGCTTTCTAGGGAATTCTCTTCTCCCCACCACTCATAGAGCTGCACTGAGGGGTGGGTTGGGAGCTATCCCCAGGATCTCCTAGGATGGAATGCCAGAATCCCCAGGATGGGATGATGCCAGTCCCTGTAATCCAAAGCACCTCAAAGCTTTTCCATGTGCATTTAAACAAACCTGTGTGAAATCAGAACTGAACATGGCATAGTTTAGTGAGAACCATTTTCCTTCTTCCCCCTCTATTCATTCCTGCTCCCAACCCTTAAGAGAAACAGATTTGGAGTGAAAAGTGCCATTTTGGAAGTGCTGCTCCGGGGGACAGAAAGTAAATATTTCCCTTCCTGTGCAAAAAGAAGGCTCCAATATAGGTCAGGAGAGTGTGGAGAAGCTCCCAGAGTGACTGTGGGCTCATGTCCTCTCCACTTGTTCCCAGGCTCTTGCACAGAGTGCTGCTGCCACTTTTCTGTTTAATTATGACAGAAACTCTAATTGACTCCCTCAGCAATTCAGCATTTTGGAGGGGGAAGGATTTTCTGTGTTTGAAACCTCAACTTTGGTTCTCCATCTGTGGGATGTGATCTCACAGAATGGTTTGGGTTGGAAAGGTCCTTAAAGATGTAGGTCCTTCATCTAAATAGGGTGTCTCAAAGCCCTGCTCAACCTGAATTTGTCTCCTTGGAGGAAGGGAGTGGGGATGTTGGATGCCTGGGACTGTGCTGGGGTTTCCAGCTCTGGGCTCTGGGTGAAATTGGAGGATGCCTTATTCCTTCTCCAGCTGTCCATCTTGAATTTGATGGGAAAAGGGCTGAGCAACTTGGAGACACACCTTGCCCAGGCTCAGCCTGCATTGGAGCACAGCTTTATATACCTGATGGTCTTGTCCTTTGTGTGGTGTGACGTGGGGTAAAGATGTGGCCTTGTGTCACTAACAGATGACTGTGTCACTCTCTGACTTGTGTCCTCTCCCCAGTCCCAAACAGAGCAGCACTTTGGGCTGGATGCTCCACATGGTGTTTCCTGTGTACCAGAGGCATTGGCTGACCTACAGCCCCTTCCCAAATATTTCTGGCTCCAGCAGCACCCAGGAAAGACTGGGTGTGTGGTCACCCTCTACTGAAATTTGGGAGATTTTGGGTATAGTTTTAGCCAGAGTGGGACCATTGAAGGGATTCTTGATGTGATTGGGCCAAGGATGAAGCTCTAAAGTTCTGAGTCTGCTGCCTGGCCTGTCCTCTTGCCATGAGGGCAAGATCAAGTGTCCCACCCCAGCCACAAGAAGTGAGAAGAAGCCTTGGATAAAGTGTGTGGGAGGGGAGCATAGTTATGTTTTACTTCTTTGAGGGGAAAAAAACCCCAAAAACAATCCTGAGGATAACAAAAGCCTAAAATTTAGTCTTGTAGCAAACCTCTGGTAGTGATGGAGAGACAATCGCCTTGTATCATGATTTCTTCTGTGCACAGAGTTTAGAGTGAGGCATAGTAAAAGGAGAAATACTATTTGTTGTTTAGGGTTCGTTTTTAAGTTTGATTTTTTTCCTGGTTTTGTCACTGTTGGTGCTATCACAGCGTTTAGCATAGACTAAAAATTTGAACTGGGTGTACAGCTAGAGGAAAAACAAATTTAAAGTAGGGAGATTTCAGAGTTTAATTTATTATTAATTTAATCAATAATATTTTTGATAAACTTATTAATAAATTTAATAATGACCAAATTATAATAAATATTTTATTAATTATTTTATTAATAACAAAAAAAGGAAAAATTGCTGTAGCGGGAGGGAAAACCAGAGCTCTTTGCCATGATGAATCTACTCGAGGCTTCCCCCTGTCTCTGAGGAAAGGGTTAATTTGATGTGGTTGCCAGTAAAAGCAAACTGTTCTCGTGGTGAGCCTGTAATAGCCGGGTGATAGACTGCTTTAACAACTGCTGCCTGTATGCTGGGTCCCTTCCCCTGATTGGCAGCTCCCTAAGTGGAAACCCCTCGTGTCCAATCTGTCCCCGTGAATTGCTGCAGAGCAAAGGACTTCATTAAGGGATCATAAGGGGACCTCGTAAAAATCAGCAAATAATTACCATGGGGAGGAAAGGAGGGGACTGAGAGCTCTGTGGTCCCCGTGAAGAAAAGCAGACAGGGAAGCGTCAGGTGAAGTGGGTGCTATAAACACTTAGCCCTGAACGCTGGCTCTTCTCAATAAAGCTCAGTTTAGCCCCGTCGATGACTTTAACCAAATATTCCCGGTCAGCTCCCTGGGTGGTGGAGGGCTGGGAGCTGTTAGCTCATATTCAGTTAAATTTCAAATGTCAGAGCTCGTTAGTGGTGATTTTAGCCAAAGACAGTTTGTGAGAATCTGGGTAAATTTGAACTTCCTCAAATAAAATTGAGGAAAGAGATCGCTGTTTTGCTTATTGATTTATTTTTCTGCTTTCACACATCTTCTCTGGGTCTGGGATTCTGATCAAGGGTCAGGCTCAGCTTTACCCATCTAGGGGTTACAGTGCTCTCTATTTCATACACATTCTCCTGCTCTTCCATTCTCTAATTCACCTTTATTTGCAGTTTTTCCTCCCACCTTCACCTGTGTTTGGTGAGCAGAAGATGCAATTTTTGCTTTCAGTGTCGAAGGGAGCTTTTCCCTGAGCTCACCAGTAAACTCAGGAGGGCAGGCACAGGGAAGGCAGTACAGACCATTCTGTAGTAGATTTAGGTAAGATATTTGGGAGAAATCCTTCCCTGTGAGGGTGGGGAGACCCTGGAACAGATTCCTAGAGAAGTTTTGGTTACCCTATCCGTGGAAATGTTCAACACCAGAATGAGTCTTGGAGCGACCTGGTCTAGTGGAAAGTATCCTTTCCTCTGGCAGAGAGTTAGATCTAAATGGTCTTTAAGGTCCTTTCTTGCCCAAACCAGTCTGATTGCATGATTCTCTGAAATGAATTGGCTCAGAAGAAGTTGGGCAGTCAGGGTTGTTCTGCAGTGACTTTTTGGGAGCCCTGTTGGGGTGAGTCAGGGGATGGAGCCACTGAGCTAAAAATGTGGCTTCAAAGCTGAGATGGCCCAGACAGTGTCACAGAAATTGATTTTTTTCCATGCTGAAAGGACCGCAGATGCTGGTCACTGGCACAGCCCCAAGCCAATGTTCCATTTCAGGTGTGGAGGAGGGAGTTTCTGGATTGTCAGGTGCATGAGGGATTTGAATACAGGTGTCATGGGTAACAATTCTGGGTCAGGTGGTGATAGCTGGGATTTCCACTTTTACCTACATTCCCTTTTGTGTGTGTGCACCAGGATGGTACCCAACCCTCTCCAAAATGAAATTCACCCTTGCAATATTACTGAGCACACATCTGCATCCTTTAGCACTCAAATGCATTCAAATTCTGGGCTAAGGATGTGCCAGCAGAGATCCTTGGCTAGAAGGACCCTGCGTTTTTTATCCTGCCAAATTATTAACAGGCAGACAAGTGTGTGTGTGGGAGGGCAGATAGCGAAGGCCATGGAGTGTATTATTGCAGGGGATCTGCATTCCCAACAAAGATGAGCTGTTACAGCCCCTTTGCAGACAGAGGGATGTCTTTGCGGCTCAAACAGCAGCAGTTTGTGATTTCAGCTCAAAAGGCTTCTCAGGTCAGAGGGCAGTGTGTTGGTGGAGAGGTTCTCTCTCACGATAGGCTCTCATCTTGTCTGATTTGAATGAAGTTTGGGCTAAAATCTCCTGAAATGACAAGGACAGTTACTGTCCCATGACATGTGTGTGATGCTCTCTTCAGTGGAGGCGTTGTCATTCAGGGCAAGTGGTTCAAAGTGCACTAAATTAACTTCAGCTGCCTCCTGACCTCTGCTGTGGGGCTGTCTGCACCCCTGAAATTGTCTATCGTGTGCCACTGTGAGCTCAAACTACTGAAAAAAATTTAAAACTAAATAGATGGAAGTGCTGTTCCATCAAGGATCAGTTCTAATTTTAGCTACATAAAAGAAATGCATTAAAGTGTACATATATCTGCTGCAGACATGTTCTCATTTCGAAGGCGTCTTGTGTTGGGAATGTTCTCTCCTCTTTGTGCAGCTCCTTGCACAGTAGGATGGGAGGCTTTATCTGGATTTATCACCGTTAAGGAGACACCCCTGACTGCAGGAAAATGGCCTGGGTGTTCCCAGTGTTCTAAATGCCACTCAGTGCTCGGATTCCTGGCAAATTCAGCTTGGACTGACAGGGAAAAGGTGTTTTTTTCTAGGGTGTGACATCTTCCTTGCCCCCATAACCCGGTGATACCCTGTTGCTTCTGTGACCTTTTCTACACTAGTCTCATCTTCACCTTTTTACCTTTGTGGAGGATAAGTGTTTTTTGATGATGACAATAAAGATACCACGGAGCACTTTTATTCTTGGTTGCCCCGTCTGTGCTGCGCTGTTTGATCCGAAGGGCCGGCGTTCCAGTCAGATTGCACTATCAGATGGAGCTGGCTCTATTTCCTGCATTATTCTTCCTGGCTGGCCCACATTATGCAATTATGTTTGCACTTAAACCTGAGCACTTACCTGTAATGATGCTGTGGTTGGGTACACGATACATTAGAGCAGCAGATAATGCACACAGATAGGCTGAGGGCAGCTGTGCTGTTGATGTGCTAAAGCTAAACAGGACTCTGAGTTGGAGAGAGGGCTCTGAAAGCTCGCAGCTTGGGAGGAGCTGCTCCTAAAGCTCACATTACTGACATAACAGCTGTGCAGGGTGAGGTTCTCTACCTGAGGGGCAGGTGCAGGGTTGTGTCCATCACAGAAGTCAGACACCAGCACTGCTGGTCACTGACACCCACTCCTCCAGGAGCAGGATGGTCTTGGTGGCTGCTGGGAGTCCCAAATCCTGCATCCCTATAGCATAACAGGGGAGAAAATTATTCTTTCAAGACTTAAAGAAGATTTAGAGGAAGATTGGAAGAGGGACTTTCCACAAAGGCATTGAGTAATAGGACAAGGGGTAATTGCCTTAAGCTAAAAGTATTTTAAGATCATGTATTGTGAATAAACTTCTTTGCTAAAGGGTGGTGAAGCCCTGGCAGAGGTTGCCCAGAGTATCTGTCACTGCCCAATCCCTGGAAGTGACCAAGGCCAGGTTGGATGGGGCTTGGAGCAACCTGGGCTGGTGGAAGGTGTCCCTGCCCATGGCAATGGTGGAACAATATGAGCTTTGAGGACCCTTCCACCCCAAACCATTACTATGCCATGATGAATCTTAGAGAGGTGACTGTGCCTCTGCTGCTGGCCAAGGCCTTTACACCTCATTACACCTGCAGCTGTCCCTGTGATACAGTGATAATTCTGAATGCTGCTGCTCTGCATCAGATCCTACCCTGGGTAGATGGTCGTGCCCAGTAATAATCAATGGCTCCAATGCTTTGGCTCAGAAGATGTGGATGCAATTAATGAATCAGTGTTTGCCCTTGGATTGTGTGGTTTTGCTGTCTGGATGCTGTATTTTATGCACAGGACAGACCAAGCTGTAGCCTACACACAGGGTTTGCCCAATTCCAAGCACTTTTCAGTCTTTGCCTGGTAAATCACGGCAACCCTCCTGGAAGCCAGAGATGGTTTGTGTGTGAACTCACCTGTATTCCCTGTGCTTCCATGGCAGCTGTGGGAGAGTCAGAGGCTGGATCCCACACTTCTGCCCTGACCTTCACAGCTGACTTGGGAATCTTTCAAGGAGTTCTAAAACACAAGGAGTTCCACCTCAAACTGAGGAAGAACTTCTTTACACCAAGGGTGTCAGAGCTCTGGAACAGCTGCTCAGGGAGAGTGTGGAGTTCCCTCTCTGGAGACATTCCAAACCCACCTGGGGGTGTTCCTGTGTCACCTGCTCTGGGTGACCCTGCCTTGGCAGAAGGGTAGGACTAGACGATCTCCAGAGGTCCCTTCCATCCCAAAGGTCTCTGTGATTCTGTTTATCTTCCTGCCTGATCCAAAAATCTATCAGTAGCTCTCTCTGGCACTGTTGGGGTGGATGAGCCTCACTCCTCCCATTTACTCCCTCATTTACGGTAGCAGCCATTCAGAAATCCTTCTTGCTGACACATGAGGACATAATTTGGTTACTTTTCCTGCAGGTGGTCGGCAAATTGTTGAGCTAATCTTTGCATTTACAATATTTGCTATCAGCTTAGTAAGTTTAACTCAAGATCATTCAATTGGGAGACAATATTTGCACAGTGCAAAGGCTGACACAGTCACCAGGCTTGGTTATCCTGCTTGTGTAAACAACTTGGTGCTGTAATTTTCTCATTACCATTAAATTGCTGCTTTTAATTCTTCTAAGAAACCTCCATACTTTGCAAAATGGCTGGTTTAGAGAGATGTGTAAATTATGTGTGCCCTTCCACAGTGTTCTGGAAAGGAAAACCCAGTCCTGTTGTACCTAAACTGGAAGGTTGCACTGAATTCCTCAATGTGTTTGCACTCAGAATTTTCAGCAAGTTAGGCTTAAAACTCTGCACTGGGGTAGTTTCCACTGTAATAAATACGCTGTCTCTGAATATCATGCTGTAAATGAACACTGGGAAGATTCCTGTGAATTAACAAGGAGTTATCAGGCAGAAAACACACATTCTTTGAAACGAGGCTCTTCATGTGTTCCGGGACAGTTCCTCTGCTTCACAGGGTGTTTTGTTTAATATTTGAAATTCAGATTTCTGATATTAGGCTCATCCTTCCACCATGACCCTGAGAGACCCAAAACCAACACTTTGGTCCTCGTGTGAGTGTGGTAAAGAGACAGGGACCTTCCCAGAGGTCTCATGGTTTGTTTAATTATGGAGTGGATTAATAGTGCTCATGTCCCTCCATTATTGGTATTTTACATGGGATTTGGGTGAGTTTTGTTGCCTGTGTGTATGAAGATGCCTCATCTATACCTGGGATATGCCACCCTAACGACCGTAATGTCTTTTCAGTACCCTCCCTATAAAAGCACCATTAGATTTAACTAATCCTCCATGTCCTTAATTAAATACTTCTGGAGCAAGGAGCTTTACCTTCTCTGCTTCAAAACTGTGGTGATTACTCCCCTGCTGAATAAACCTTTTTCTTTTTTTCAGATGTTGTTTTTTAAGTGGCTTTGCTGGTTTTGTTTGGGATTTCTTTTTTTAAAACAGGAATTAAGCTGTTTCTCATGCCATTGTCCAGTTGCAAACTGGCTTGAGACTGACTTGTGCCATGGCCTCTGACCTCCAAAGTGCCCACTCATTTTTTTCCTGGACTAATCAGCTCGATGAACTATTTACAGTTGGCTTTTGGGTCTTCTCACTGCTTCTGTGGCTGCCCCTGTCTGAGTAATTAATGATGCTGTGGCTTGTTTATGGTCTTGAGTTACTAATGCTCTTGGCTGCAAATGCATTTTTACCTCTGGGACGTGCCAGTTTCCTGGTTCTAGTCCCACCTCACCAGCCCAGGTCAATTTTTTGTGTGTAAACAGATTTATCCTCTAATAGTTTGGGAGAGACTAGAGTCATTCATCAGTCCCATAGAGAACATGCCCAGCCAGATTCTTCCCTTCTTGTGCCTGTGCTGCTCAGCAGAAGTCAGAAAGATTTCTGCAGGACAGCAAAAATAAAATAAAATAATAAATAAAAAAAATAATTTCTTTTTAACTCAGGGTGCAAACAGTGTAAGTTAAAAATAGATATTGGATGGTGCATCACTTGTCCAGCCATGAACCCAGCCCTGATCCTTGCTGTATCAATGCTTTTGGGAGTAATTAAAGAGGGACCTGCTGGGATAATCCCACCTGCATTTTAAAGCTGGAGTAGTGGGTAAAGAGAAGTTACACAGCAGCAGATGAAGCAGGTAGCAATAAAAATATCACCTTGTGGCCTTAGAAATGGTTTTTTGGGTTATGTTCCAGGCTTGCTCTGTCCCAGGCTGTCATGTCAAAAATACTAAGTCGTAAAGGAAGACTCAGCTTGGTCTCCTACACTCTTTGGAAACCTGTTCCAGTCTCTCCATGCAGGTATATTCAGAAACATTCTGCTCATTTCCATCCTTGGATTATTCATAGCTACAGTTCCTTCCGGTCTTCTTGGGGGTAATGTTGTCTTTTGGCATAAATGATTAATTTTTTCACAGTGTATAGTTCTCTAGATATCTTGATATTTTGCCTTTTTTTTTTTTAAATTTATTTTTTTTTTTTTTTGAGAAGGTGTTATTTATTTGTTTGTTTGTTTTTTAAGTGTGTCTAAGGCTACTTCTGTAGTGATTTGTGACTTGAGCACAACAATTTCTGCCATTTTTGGAAACATTTGTTTCAGAAACCAGAAGAAGACAGTCCCATTATCTCCCCACCTTTGTTGACCACTTTGGTTACCAGTGTCTGCTCAGGCTTCCCATGGATGGGATTTTTGGGGTGTCCTGAGCAAGCCCAAGATTTGGACTCATTGATCTTTGTGGGACCCTCCCAACTCTGGATATTCCATGGTTCTATGAAATAGAAATTATGAAGGTGAATGTGATGCTTTCACTGAGAGGATGGAAGTTGATTTTCAATTTCAAACTTTTCCAGGGGTTCTCCTTTCTCTCTTACTTTCTTCTCCTTCTCGTACAGCTTGAAAATGCCTCAATCAATGGCAAATTTGGAACATTGCAGTAATGTGCACATGAATAGAAAGTCCTTTATGGTGTTGCTGAGCACACTGTGGGATCCACTAGACCCCTTTGGGACTGTGATTTCCTAAGAAACTCAGTGCAGGCTGCTTAAATATTTAAAGGGAGCTTCTCAGGAATTTGTGGATGGTCGAGAGAAACCCTAAAAATAATGGTAATTCTTAATCTCTGTCTTGTCTTCTTTTTTTTGGTAGTGAAAATTGGCCTTTTTGGAATGGGTGGGGGTGGGGTTTGCCTAAAGAAGTGTTCCCAGTGTGCTGCTTTGCAGCTCTTTCCTGGTTGGTGTTTGCAGCTGTAATGAGCAATAGGTGGTACCCTCTGTCCTGAGACTTCTTGGGGAAGCCTTGGGAAATTCAGCCTTAAAAATCACAGAATAATTTACATTGGAAAAGAGCTCCAAGATCATCAGGTCCAGCCATTCCCCCAGGAATGGGGTCCACCGTGGGGAATGCCAGGTCTGCCACTAAGCCATGTCCCCAAGTGCCACATCCATGTGATTTTAAATGCTTCCAGGGATGATGATCCCACCACTTCCTGATCAGCCTGTTCCTTGACCAGCTTCAGTCTGGCCATTCACTGATTTCATAGCACAGACACTTAAATTCTACTAATTTCTTTTTGGTAGCCAAAATCCATAAATTTGTCTACCAAATGAGGGCATTGTGCTTTGCTCTTAGTAGAGATTTTTTTTATATGCTTTATAGCTTGTTTTTGCCCAGTATAAGCTATTTTCTGTTCTCTTTGGGATGGCTCCATTCCATCCTTCCCACAAAGCTGTATATATGCCTTCATTCTTCCAGTGAGCAGAACTCTTTTACACTGCAAGGAATGAAAAGACAATTGCAAAAGTCCTCTGGTTTTGGTTTATGTAGAAAAAGCACTTACTTTTACACTGAGTGGTGAAAGGCAGGCAGGGGGGCTGTTCTTAAAGAACAGGATGAATGAGATGAATGAGGATCCTGTAATTGTCTTGGGGATGCTGTTACACAGAGGAAGACCTCCCCATGCCAATTGAAATTCCACAGCTTTGCAGTGGTGGTGAGTATTTTTCAGTTAATTTGGCAAAGGGTTAGAGGTGTGACAAGCAGGAATGATGCCAAGAGACAGGTTCAGCTTCTTTGGGCACTGGGCAGCATTTTGCTTGTTAATTCTACTGACTGTAGCAAATAACTTGCATTTGCATCCCTTTCAAGTGTGTGTAGGAGGGAGGAGCCTGCACCAATTTGTCTGGTTTAATTATAGATGTTCTGCCCACCTTCCTAATTGCTCCTTCATTAAGAAGTAGCTTGTTTCTTTTTTTTTTTTT
>VWZU01016078.1:226567-302146 GCA_013397095.1 Sterrhoptilus dennistouni
TTTTTTCTCCCTAGGAGCTAAAGATAATCAACTTTTGTTTGTTTCTGTAAATATTTTTTTTCTGCCCTTGAGGAGATAATTATTTCTATTGTTGCATGAAGATGGTGGCCAATACAGGAGGAATAATTAGAGCAGATGGTTGAAAATACTTCCCTTGTAAAAGACATCTAGTATAATAAAATACCTCCCCTCCTCTTTTGTCTCCTCCAAATATACGTTTTTCTTTCCTTCAGGTGGATGGGAGCTGGGTAAGGGGGTGTGTAAATCTTTTCATGATGTATTAAACCGAGGAGCTGTTAAGAGTTCACAGCCTGCAAAGCGAGCTCCCCTGTATCCATCACTGAAATTAAAGTGTTTTCAAATGTGGTGTGGAGTCCTGGGTCTGTGGTGTGGGGAAATCTGCACTGCACTCCATCACTTGGAATGTTAACCTTGTCTCTCCGTGGTGACTGAGGACAGGAACACTTGCTCTCCGTGCTCACTGCTTAAATGGCAATCTGTCAGCACCAAGGAAAGGCTGCTCTCCTGGGTGTCAATCTCTGCAGTGTGGGCAGCACTCCAAACCTTTGTTCATTCATGGATGTGCTCTCTGGGACAGGGGAAACTTCCTCCTGCTAAAGATTGCAGGGACCACACTGTGCTCTGTGTCCTCTCAGCTGGGTCTGGGGAAAGGATAAAACTCTGCTGAGAGTGGAGTTGGTGGGAAAACCCTCCTGCTTGCAGGTTTCTTCCTCTGGCTGTGTCACAGGTAACCCCCAGCTGGAACCCACAGCCTGGAATCATGGAATGGTTTGGATTGGGAGTGACATCAAAGAACATATTCTTTCAAAACTCCTGCAATGGGCAGGGACACCTTCCACTAGCCCAGGTTGCTCCAAGCCCTGTCCAACCTGGCCTTGGACACTTCCATGGATCCAGGGGCAGCCACAGCTTCTCTGGGCATCCTGTTCCAGGGCTTCACCACCCTCACAGGGAAGAGTTTCTTGCCAATATCCCATCTTACACTAGCCCAGGTTGCTCCAAGCCCCATCCAGCCTGGCCTTGGGGACTTTCAGGGATGGGGCAGTCATAGATCCTTTAGGAAACCCGTGCCAAGGCCTCATAGTAAAAAATTTCCCCTTAAAATCTAGGGAAGGAGGGAGAATAGTGAACACATCAGGAAGCAGAGTGTGTGTTTAACTACATCACTGCTTCTTGCTTTTGTTTTAGAATTTATTTTGTGATGAAAGAATGAAACCTCTTACCTTTGTGCCTGTAACTGTTGTTGCAGTCCTTTTTTGGGACTGTACTCTAAACAAACCTCACTTAACTAAAGAAATTGTAAAGTTATCCCAAAGTGTTATCAAATTATTTCTTCTGTGTTTAAAGAGGAGTTTCTCAACCCTTTAAAGCCCAAACCTTGTGCTTTGGTATCTTTCCCATTTGTGAATGGTTTACCAGCCTGGGTGGGAATGCAATTTTTTCACTGTTATTTATTCAGTTGTTGCAGTCACTGCTGCTGTTTCTGACCCCTGGTAGTCACAGGCACAAGGTGACAAACTGATCCTGAGAGATTGTGTCCCCAAAGTCTCACAGAAAGGCAATGCCAGCCTCACTGATAGCAGCAGCTCAAAAACATAAAATGGAAAGAAATCTGCCTGGAAAATGAAAAAAAAAAGAAGGTGCAATAGGCAGGGAAGAGGGTAAGGTGTTGAATTGCAAAGAGATTGTGTGTCTTTTACTGTATGCTACAAAAATATTATTTTACTTTTACATAATTCATTAATTATTTTGAAGATACAACTGGGAAGGAGTTGATATCCTCCCCAAATTAACCTGTGGTATAACAAACTATGGGCCTGGTACACAAGGTGTGGCCTTGATATGAGTTGTGCATAGAATTCCAGAATATTCTGAGTTGGATGGGACCCACAAGGATCATTGAGTACAACCCCTGGGACTCACAGGACACCCCAAAAATCCCATCACGTGCCTGTGAGCTTTGTCCAAATGATTCTGAGCTCCATCCAGCTTGGAGGTCTGATCTGGGGAGCCTGTTCCAGTGCCCAAATTCCCTCTGGGTAAAAAACCTTTCCCTAGCAAATGAAATTTGCTGTGTGCATGACACATTCCAAATGCATGTCAGAGCTGGAAAGCACTTACAGGACTTCATTCATTGAATTTTGAGGTCAGATCCCTTCCCAGCTCCTTCTGCTCTTTGGTTCCCCAGGAAGAACAACTGGGGTTTCTTAGGGATTCCCAAGGCTGGTGATTTCCCATCCACAGGTGGTTTCTGCCCATACTTTGTAGCTTTGGCTCCCTACTGGGTTAATGCCATCTGCTGTGCTGGATTCAAAATGTGAAGTGTTGCCAGAGTGGGTTTCCTGTGGATGTGTGATGTGAGGGCACATCCTGCAACAGTTTGGGAGATGATTTTACGTGCTCAGTTCAGGTTATAATTGTTTATTTAACCCATTACATGGTATAAAATATGCAACCAGAATAGAATCACACCCCAGTTTATCTATTTGATTGTCACAAACCTTGCAGGATTGCAGCATCTTTGTTGTCTTGCTTCTCCTGTTAAACCTCATTGAAATTGGCCACATCCAAGTGTGAGCTCTGACAGTGACACAGATGGCTGCAGAGAGGTTGTGGTCTCATAGCTGTTTCCCCCAAATCATCTGCTACACACTGAAGCCAGAGTGGGGAGCTGCCACCTCACTGTAGCAGCTGCTGCCAGCCAGCTTCAGCTTCACAGCTCAGGGCTTGTTTTATGCCAGCCCCTCTGTCTCCCATCCTGACTTTTCCAGCTCCCTGCCATTTTTCCTGGAGCTGGAAAAAGTACAGGAAGAAAATGGCCAGCACCAGCTGCTGCCGCATAGCTTTCCTTGGCTCTGCAGGTTCCTTCTGGTCCATCCAGCAGGCACAGGTGGGGTGGGCACTGGACCACAGCCCTGGCACCTGCAGCTGCTGCTGCTCTTCAGGCTTGCTGAGAAGTGCTTCAATTAAACACCAGAGGTCAAATACAGGGTGCCAGGCAGGGGGAAAAAATAGAAAAATAAGGAGTTTTGCTTGTCTGCAAAAAAAAAAACCAAACAGTGAGAGGGACGTTGTGACTCTGTCACCCACCTTCCTTAAAGAGAGATGTGCAATTAGTTTGTGTATTAGTTCATGTTATTTTACCATAGGCTGCTTAAGTGGAACTGGATATAAACACCACCACCATTCAGCAAAGGAACTTAAAAATTCTGTTGCAGCTGGACATGGCACTGTGCTTTTCTCCCAGAAATCAGGGAGGATAATCATATGGGATTCACAAAGTTGAGGAAAACTGTGCTGGTGGTTCAGGGCAGGTGTCCCTTGCACTAAACTTGCATTAGACCACAATCTCTTCTCTCAGAGATCTTAGGGAGGTGCTCTTTCATCTTAGGGAAGGGTGCAGGGCTGCAAGAGAAGAGTCACTAAACAAAATTGTTTGATGTCTTTCCTCAATCCCTACAGAGCTGCCTTCCCTCTAACCCCCCTGTACATTCCACTGTGCTGTGGTGATTTAAAGTATGTTCTTTGACCAAATTCCCTTTTCTCCTCCTAAAACAGATTCTTTGGGTTTATTCTCTCTGTGGTAATGCAAGGATAGTAAAAGGGGTTATAAACAGCTCTTGGTCTTGTGTTATAAGTTGATGTTCATCTATTCAATTTTATTTATAAAGAAGAAAAAGTACAAATCAGAAATCACTTGACAGACACACAGGTGATGCCCATGACAGTGGATTAAGCCAGGCATTTTCTCACTGGAAAACTTAGGTATGGATTGGGTGGAAAAATAGAGAATTTTATGACCTTGATTAACTCATTTTCTCCCTCTATGAGGGTGGTGAGGTCCTGGCACAGATTGCCCAGAGAAGCTGTGGTTGCCTCATCCCTGGAAGTGTCCAGGGCCAGGCTGGATGGGGTTTGCAGCAACCTGGGATAGTGGAAGGTGTCCCTGCCCATGGCAGGGGGTTGGAACGAAGTGATCTTTAAAGTCCCTTCCAACCCAAACCATTCTGTGATTCCATTATCATTTATGAACACTGAGATTTTTGTGCCAGATGATGTTGGTAGAACTGAACAGATATTGAGTCCTCTAAGAGGTGACAGCAGAAACCAATCAGGCTCAAATACTGATGTTAGGTAGAGAGAAGCTTAAATTAAGAACTAGACTGTTTTCTAGTTAGAAATCCCTAGTTGCCAACTTAAAAGAAAAAAAAATAAAGTCAAATTCAGAAGAGGAATTTCTTCTTCTTAACTCTTGCAGAGCTTCTATCAGCAGCTCACTATGTGCTGGCAAGAAGGTTTGGTACATTCCTGACAGACTTGCTTAGTCATTAGAGTTATTTGGAAGGTTCTAAGTGGTTTCAGAGGGTCAGAGTGACTTAAAGGCATTCAGCAAACATTCTCAACCAAATGTTCCTGTGGGTCCCACCATTTCACAGCTGCCTCTTCCAGTGTTGTGCTGGTGGCATTGGCAGCTTTTGTGCCAGACAGGAATTTATAGAATTTGTAATTTTATCTTACAGTTAGCTTGATAAGCAGTGTATGCACCTTTCTATCAACTGTCCCCTCTTCTGAGACAAAACCAAGTTTAATTAGCTGTTTTTCAGTGGATCTGTTGTGTATTTTATACAATCTTCTCCATAGCATTTTCAATGAAGAGTAATTCACAGCCTCTCTGGGTAAAGGATTTATCTTTTCAGCTGGAAATTTGTCCTAAATCTCTGAACTATATAAATATATGTTTCCAACTAATGAAAATTAAACTTGTCCTACTGCACTTAGGAACTATTCAATAATTTTACTTCAGTAATGATGAAGTGCTTCACTCCCTCTGATGCCAGAGTTTTCACTCCCAAGAATTTTTCACTCCTTGTGTGTTAATGCAGCCCCAGGTTTCAGTCTGAACTGAACCAAGTTAACTCCCTTTGTGCAGAAATCATAGAATGGATTGTAGAAAATTCCAGCATCCAGCCAGGGTGAATATCAGCCAGTTGTATAATTTAGCCTGGGAACCATCACTCGTTCCCTGGTGTAAAGAATTAGAATCATAGAATGACAGAGTGGTTTGGGTTGGAAAGAAAGTTCATCTGAAGGTCCATGTGCAGGGACTTTCCACTGGACCAGGTGACTCAGGAACAGCACGATGGGAAATACTCTATAAAACATCAGGTACATAAAAGCAAACCTGAAAACAGCACAGTAAAAGAGAACAACAATCGTTACACCCCCATTATTGATTCGCCTCAACTGCAGCTCCCGAGCAAAAGCTTTAATGCACTCAATGTGCTCCATTTGAAACTGTTTTGCTTTTGTCTTGAGGTTATTTATTCCACCCCTGTTTTGGATTAGAACAGCCCAGTGAAGACCACAAATATTTCCATGTCTACTTCCCCCTAGCCTCAGATGAGTTGAGGATGTTCTTGTTGATTCACATACGAGATCAAATAATACGTTTTGGATTTCTGTGTCCACACTTGTGCAGACACATCCAGGCAAAAATATTCACACCTTCTTTAAGAAATTCACCATCAGAGCCCTAAACAACCTGTTCTAATGGGAGGTGTCACTGATTCTAGAAAACCTTCACTGCAAAGTACATGCTTGAAGTTTACAGGTGAGGAGGAGCCTTTAAGCTCAGGCATCATTTTGCTATTGCACATCAAGAGTCAGTGTATTAGGAGTTTTCAAGTTATTTAGGGCTTTATTTGGAACTGCTGTGCTCACCCTCAAAGAAGAGGCAATCATAACAGCAGATAAGCTGAGAAAGCTAAAATGGTATTTGAGAGGAGGAATGTCTGTCTAAATGAGGATGAGATGCAGGAGAGCCCTTGGGAAGAAAAAACCCCAAAAACCCCTGAAGCAAAATACTGCCCATCCAGCAGGATGTTTTAATTCTAAGGTCTTCAGGCTATTTTTATGACATTACCAGGGAACAACAGTGCAGTTTTGCTTCTTGGGAGGCAGACAGAGACACACACCAGGAAACCTGGGGTTGGCCCGCAGCAAGACCTTCAACAAATGCACATTCCCCAAACCAGAACGAGACAAGGGGCAACCCCCAAATTGTGACAGGCATTCCTGAAGGCCAGGAACCTCTCCAGTGCCAATATCCATCTATTCCTTTGCAGTCAGCTTGCTCAGAGCACGGTGGAGAAGATGCCATGGCAACTCCTCCACTGTTCTCTGAGCAAACTGGCCACTTGAAAGGTGGGAAGGGGGCGAGCTTTGAACTTCTCCGGGTGTTTCTCTTTCCAGCTTGCCCTCCTCCAGCTCTGCGGGCGGTGGGACCAGGACTCCAGCTGGCCTGCGGGCCACCAGCCGCGAGATGGCGATAACGTCACGATAGAAGGCGGCCGGACCCTGCTCTTGGGGACCACCACGAGCGTCCTCAACCTGCTGCTGCTCAAAGGTCTGCAAGGAGGGCGGCTCGGTGGCCTTCCTCCTCCGGGGATGGGTTTTTTTTCATGGCTCTGATCTCTCCTTCCGTTCCTGGTTGTGCAGGTTGAGCCTGGTCTCAGTAGATGTGAGGGGGCAGTGATGGGGGACAGAGCAAGAATTTGAATATTTCTGTGTGCAGAAGGAATTGTTTTTGTTGTTTGAGGCATATTGACACTATAAGCAAAAAAGCCTTTTTTATCCCCTTTTTTCTTTCCCCAATCTACCAAAATAGCTGCTGTCCTGAGCAGTGTTTGATGATACTGGCACTGCTAATAACAAAAATCAACTCTGTTCTGTTTGGCGTCTTTGAGGCAGATGTGTCACAAACACCTTTATAAAATTATTGACGTTATAGAATTGCAGGTCACAACTATCAAATGCAATACATAATCCCAAATCCTAGAGCACAGCTGGTACTTCCTCAGTAAGTAAATACCTGAGCACAGTTATGATGGGAAACCCTGGATTTGCTGGGTTTATGTACCTGTACATAGACCCAGAATAAAACTAAGACAGGTGTATCTCTATGAGTCAAAGTAAGACTTTAAAGGACTTGTAATTCCATGCCAGAAATCTTCCCCCATGGAAGTGAGGTCCTAGTTCAGGAAACTGCTGTATGCATGCCTGGTATGAAGGGAATAAGTTGTGCTGGTGAAATTGCTTGCTCAAATTTAAGCCTCTGCTGAAACAGAGCGCAAAAAATGAAAGCAGGAGTTTTTATATGTTTAAAGGCCAGGATTGTTGCTGGTAAAATTGCTGTTATACAGAGGTTTTCAAGAATTGCTACATCAGACATCATTCCCATTTAAAAACAAAATTAAAAATCAACTGAGATCTTGAGATTAAAAAAAGGCAAAACAGTACAGTATCTCAGTGATAATTCTAAAAATTCTAAATCTGTGATTCAAGATTCTTCTTAAACTTACTGTGATTATGCCATACTTTAGAGGAGACAGGTCACAACACCAGATTTCTTTTGGCTGCAAATCTGGATGAAGATTTTGGGGCTCAGTCACTGATATTGTGAAGAATTGGGGCAAAATATTGGAGCAGGAACCCTCTGAACTTTGGACTTATTCAAAGGCTCATTTGATCTATGAGTCAGCCCTCATGAAGCTGCCGTAGCTCTGATTGAATTTAATGAAGTCTGGAGTAGTATCTTTATGGCTTTGGCTCATCTGACATTCAAATCCTTCCTCCTCTTTATCATGTTTTCCAAGTTAGAAATTCAGTTAGAAAAGCAGCATTAGAATATTCTAGATGCGATTATTTTCCCCATTGTTACATGCCAAACACAGGGACAAAACATTTTAGAATTATAACCTGCAGGAATTTTTTTTATCTGAGCTTTGTGAAATTGCCTGTTGCATCCACTGCCACTGTCATAGGTTCTCTGGCTGTGTAGCCTTGGTTAGATTTGGAATCAAGACATGCTGAGATCTACTCTGAAATGAGGCTGAGATTTACCTTCCCTTTTTTTAAGCTGCCCAGCTCAGAGGGGTTGTTTAGGTTCCTGTATTGATAGAAACACACATTAACAAACACCTGTTCATCTTAGGAATTATAGACACCCTTCTCAAACTAAATCACAGGTGATCCCTCAGAGCAGCAACTACCAACTCCACAAGCACATCAAATAATCAACCACTTCCTCCAGGTGCCAGATGGGCATGGCAGTGAACCCCTAACTCCTAAGGTAGGTGTAAATATGTGCTTCAATTGAAACCTCCCATTCCTCTTCTACCTGGAGAGATCTACTTAGCTGGAGCTGGAGAATGGGTTTAAATTGTAGCTCTGCTCCATTTGGCTTTCATGACTCAGCATCAGGCTGGCTGGGCACTCATAAGCTGAAAACACAAGGTTTTGTGGATGAAAAAATGCTGTAATGCCACTGAATCCACTGGTGCTGCACTGGCCATTTTCTGGTGCTGGATCCAGCAAACCCAACACATGTTTACAGGCCAGTTTCTTGAAATTCCTCTTTTTTAAGACACCATGAGGATTTTTAATACTGCCCCTGTGTTGTCTCCTTTTGAAGATTTCAACATTGCAGGAATTATTTGAAGAGTGTTAGAACAAGGACATCAACTTCACGTGCAGCCTTAAACTGACCCTTCTTTGACTGTATTAACATATAGCCCCAAACATACAGTGGTTCTGGGAATGACCAGAAGATCTGGAGGTCAAAAAAATAGAGAAATAGGATTAGGCAACTGAATTTTGCTCACTGCCACCAGGGCTCAGCAGTTTCTCCCTCCTTCTCAACAAGCAGAGCATGAACATGTGGATCTTGAGAGTGGAAAGTTTAATAGTCAGGCTGTGAAATGGCTCAGACGAGACTGATTGGGGAAGAGATACAAGATAGAAAGACTGTAGATAATTCTGTATGTTCAGCAGATTGCAGTTATTTTTGTAATCCCAGCATCACAAGTATGGAAATATTTATGATAACCCAGGACAGATGGAAATTTCCTTTGCACAGGGCTTACACTGGAGGAACTTTGTGTTTGATGGGTTGATACCTCAGGCATGTGTTGTTGCCTTTGTCTGCAATTATGGTGGTCTAGGGAGGTATAGAGACAAAAAATAATAATATTTTAAAAAAAGCTGTCTGGTCTTTCAGGAGTTCCTTGGAGTTGAATTTTGGGGTGACATTCCCATGTGGAGGTGAATTGAAGATCCTCATCTGGGCAGTTGCTCTTACAAAGGCAATTTTGAGGTAGCCACTCTTACAGGCATAAGGGAGAAGATTGCTTTGATCCTTGTACTGGAAAAGACTCATTTTCACTCAAAGAATAATTTAGGTTGGAAAAGACCTCCAAGATCATGGAGTGCAAACTTTGACCAAATACCACCATGTCAACTAGACCAGAGCACTGAGTGCCATGTGCAGTTTCTCTTTAATTCTCTGATTCTGTGAATATTTTGAATTTCTTGTAATCCACGCTTTGATCAGATTTTGGCCAGAACGGATCCTGTGAGTAAATTCAGGAGTAGGGAAAACACAGATATTGATTTTGCTTGTCTTTTCCTCCTCTTTGATGCTATTAACAACAAGCATCAAATATTCACTGATACACCGACTTCAGTAGTTGTCAAATAAACTGTGCTTCAGTCACTGCTGAAAAAGATTAGGTTTAAATTCACTAGAAGAAGGAAAAAGTATTTCCCTCTGTTTTCTTCTCTGTGGCATCAACTAGTCCTTAAACTAATTTTTAAATCCCTTGTCAGTAGGCACAGTTGGAACCTGTTCCTGTCATGGTGTTTTCTGTGCCATTTTGATCAATCCATTTGGGATATGCATTGTGATACTTTTTTTTTTTTTTTTTAGGCAGTTTCCAGTTCATATTTTCTTTTTTTAATCAGGCAGAGACATTACAATTAAAATACCGTAAAAACGATTCTGGCAGTATTGCAATAAGCATGTTTTTTAATTAAAGAAAGAACATGGGATGTACAAATAGTACCAGCTAATGGGAAATTTCATCCAATGTATTTTTTAATTGAGATTTAAAAGGAAGAAAAGTCGGCTCTATTTCTCTCTGTCACTGTGTGATATTTTCCTACATTGTTATGGTGAGCCTTCAATAATTAGTCTCAGAGCTTTAGAATCCTCTCTGATTTCATGAAGAACTGTGAAAGGCATCAGTTCTTTATTTTTCAGTATATTTTTTCTGCAGGGATTCAGTGTTATCCAGTAGAGTGCAACTCACAGATGTGGACATTCCTGGAGGAAGGGTTTTAAGGCCCTGAATCTGTAGCAGTTTAAGATGTGGGTCTTTTCAGATCCTCCCCAGATGCAAACCTTGGTTCATATTTAGGTGTGGATTGCAGGTTTCTTTTGCCATCTTGTTTCATATGGGCTTACAGGATGTGTGTTGGACTCCCAGGACTCTCACCTGCCAATTAAATTGATTTGCTGCAACTTCAGCAGCTCTTGAGACTCCTGTGGGATGTGTCGCAGTGAGCAGATCTGTGGGAGCTAATCCTGGCCAAGGAACTGAACACAGATTTGGCAGAGACTGATCAGAAACCCCAGGCAGCATCATCTCTTTCCTCTAATCACTGTCATGGAGGGAGAGAATTACAGAATCACAGAGTCACAGAATGGTTGGGGTTGGAATGGACTCTAAATCTCATCTCATTCCACCCCCTGCCATGGGCAGAGACACCTTCCATTATCCCAGGGTGCTCCAAGACCTGTCCAGCCTGGCCTTGGACACTTCCAGGGATCCAGAGACAGCCACAACTTCTCTGGGCAACCTGTGCCAGGCCCTTGCTACCATCACATGGACTTCCAAATGTGCACTTAATGGATGTCTGTCACTTGGGGACCTGAAATTACAGCCCAAGGACCTTTGTTTTCATCTCACCTCTGTGGGTGGTGTTTACCTGATGCCTTCACAAGGCTCACCTGGAAGCTCCTCAGTCAGGTCCCAGATGATGTCAGATGCGCCAGAAGACACCCTGGAGTGTCTGCACCTCTTCCCCTCCAAAGTCAGCTCTCCTCTTCCAAATCCATCCAGGTGTTGCAGAGTATCTCAGAGGCCCCTTAGGAGCTGAAGAGAAAAGAAGATTTCTTGGAAGGAGATACACCTATGGCAGCATCTCCTGGGATGCTGATTGGAATTGCCTTTTACTTGTCTCCTGAGTTCTGAGGGAAGAGCCTGAGCAGTTTCCAAGGGAGCACGTGCCATCTGAACAGATGGCTGTGAGCACAGCAAGCCAAAACAACAAAGGCTTGTCAGGCTGGGGAGATGAATTCTGTCTGAGAGTAGTGAAGCAGCTGCTGATTCCTCTCCCAGGGATGGATTAAGGCCTCCATCCAGCAAAATGTTGGAATACAAGCTTAACTTTTGAGTGTGTTAGTGATGTCCTGGTGGAAATACAAAGGCATTTGAATTCCGAGCTAATCTGGGATCTGTACCAAAATGGAGGAACATTTTGAGGGAGGTGCAGGATGTATTTTGTACTCTTGGTTTTTTGGATGGGGCCAACATAAAAAAATTTTCTCCTTTCCATCTTGTTCAGCCGTGGTCCAAACTGCAAACAACTTTCATGGCTCACTGGAATGTCCTGTGAGCATGTCAACACAGTGCAGGTGGCAGAGCTATGAAATAATTAATTGTCTTTTCTAAAGCTCATGAACTTTGTATTTTTCTTTCTGTACACAGCAAGATTTTAGTTGCTTTGGGTTTTTTTCTTTTCCTTCTTGGAGGCCCTACCAGGGACACCCTTTGAGCAGGAGAATGAGCAGTAAGGGGGCTGCCAGCACAGTAAAGCCTTGTGGTTATACAGGATCAAGCAAAGCTATTCCATCCTGCTGTTTTGCCACTCAGGGATGCTGGCCATGAGTAGAACTTCTGAGCCTGAGCCTGTCTCACGGGGAATTCTGTGGCTTTGTCATGTGAAACACCAAGTGAGAGCAGCTGGTAAGAGCAAGCTGGAGGCTGTGGGGCTGAGTTATTCCTGTTTATGGAGCAGTCAGAGCAGATCTCCCCTGCACTGTGATGGGAAGAGGTGGTCCAGGAGAAGGGATGAGATTTCAACCTGCAAATCCCCTTCCATGTAGAGGAAGTTTCCTGCTAGCTGAAGGTTATGACATAGTAATGATATATAAGACCATTTTGTTGATACTCTTCTACTACTTGATTATTAAAAAAAAATAATTCCTGAGACTATGCAGCACTGTTCTTGTATTTGCTGTCTTTAACACTGTATTCAGCTTTACATAAAGAAGTAGAATTAAACCAAATTTGAAGCAGAACTGAATGTCTGAAGTTGAACTAAATATAGATATGTTACTTTTATCCCGCCTCCCTAATGAGCTCTTCATTAGGAAAAATACCTTTTATTGGCAGTGAATGTAAAGTATGGCCTCAAAAGGTGATAATAGAAAATGTCTCCATGCAAAAGTTGTACCTTGGAATGGGGCGTTTTCTTCTCTCCAGTTTCAGGAAATCTCTAAAACAGTCTACATCACAACCTAAATGGAAGATATTAGCATTGCTTTTATTTATTATGAGAATATCTGTTTTAGAATTATTTTTTAATCTAAAATGATGTTTTGGAGAAGGGATATAAACTGCTATGTCTGCAAGTGTGAATCTTCTTGACAGAGGCAAGGAGAAATTCCTCACACCAGTCTTCCCAATCTTCTACTTCATTGTTTTTTTTTTTTTTTTTTTTTTTTTTTTTTTTTTTTTTTTTTTTTTCCCAGAAGTGTATGATGCAGCCTCTTTTTATAGTTAATATTTTGGATACCTGGGCTGTGGCACTGTATGAGTCACTCTACCTGACAGAGAGAATTGTTCATACATTCCATTTCCAAATCCTTTACTTTTGAGCATGTCCTCCACTATTCCCAGGGACTTCAGGAGGTAAATCTTTTTTCACAAAACCAGTGGTGTTGTAATTATTCTTTCAGCAGATTAAACTTCCCACCTTATTATTAGGTTTGTTTTCTTTAATATTTCTTTTTTTTTTTTTTTTTTAATTTTTTGGTCTGGCTGCTTCTCCCCTCCTGTGGGACATATGGAGTAGCCTTGTTGTTTTCATTCTTTCTTTCCCTCCTTTTTTTTCCCCCTTTGGTAAAGACAGATAAAGAAAGATTTCTTTTCTGTTCGTGCAGAGGTGGAGGCTAATTGCTGGGTTAATTGAGAAGAATAGTGCTTCTGATGTTCTCACAAAGTATCAAATAGCCTCAACATATTTCTCCCCTCTCTCCCTCACTCCACCTAAAGAGACTCATTGAATTTGCACATTACTGTAGAGAAGTGATTATGGGCTTAATTGTGTTTATTTTGCTTGGTGGGGAGGCCATCATAACAGTTGGTTGATTGATTTTTATAAAATCACCCTCAAGGTCATGTGTAGGACTTTGCTTTCCTGTGCAGCCATAACAAACAATTTGAGGGTCACAGCCAAAGGCTCAGTTGAGCAATATTCCTGCTTTCTGCTTGCAGAGAAGGGGTCAAGTGCAATAAAAGGAGGAAGCATAACTTTTATTTTATTTTTTTTTACAAAAAAGAGAAGACAACCTTGTAAAGCAGCAGTTGTATATTTATTCTGACCTAACAAAAACCACAGGGGTGTAGAGGGACAATATGCAATTTTTGGACCGAAGAATTTTGTGAGTTTGGCCAGAGTTTGTTTTACACATAGACTTGATAAATTGTTAAATGAGTCCTTCCTAATATTTTCTTTTCTGTTCTGCAGTGCTGCTCTTCTTTTATCCTCAGCAGCTGAACTTTACTTTTCCACTGTATTTTCTCCCAAAGACTGAGCACCATTTGGATTTGTCCTGGGAGGTTTTCAGAAGCTTTGCAAAGATCCAGGGGACAACAGCACTGTGGAGTGACCATGAGTGTAGCTGATCTGCCCCTTTTCCAGGGTTAAATTTTGTCTGACTCCTGCTTCTAAGGGAAAGGAAAAGAGTTACATACAGCAAATTCCACAATCATAGAGTAGTTTGGTTGGAAGGAACCTTAAATAACATCTTGTTCCAACCCCGCTGCTGTGGACAGGACACCTTAAACTAGACCAGGTTGCTTAAAGCCCCATCCAAGTTGGTCTTGAACAGTTCCAGGGATGAGGCAGCCACAGTTTCTCTGGGTAACCTGTTCTAATTCCTCACCATTCTCACAGAGAAGAATTTCTTTGTAAAATAAAGGCTTCTGGTGTTCAAGTTGCACCAGGGGAGGTTTGAATTGGATATTAGGAAGAATTTCTTTACTGAAAGGGAGGTCAAGCAGTGTAACAGACTTCTCAGGGCAGTGGTTGGCTCACCATCCCTGGTAGTGTTCAAAAAATGCATGGACCTGATGCTTGGAGACATGGTTTAATGGTGGACTTGGCAGTGCTGAGTTGATGCCTGGACTCCATGATCTTAGGGGTCTTTTTCAACCTCAGTGACTCTGATTTCCCTCTGGAAGGGTCAGACTTGTAGGCCAGGAGTGCACAGCTCCAGCTGGAATTCCTGCTGCTCCTGGGACATGGTGGGACTATTTATTGTACTTGCACCCAGGGCAGTCAGCAGCATCCAACCTCTTCAGACGCTCAGAAATCCACAAAAGATATGGAAAACCTTTGATCAGCAGCTTGAAAATTTTGAATGGGCAATATGTGACTGAAACTTGGGAAATCTTGCTTGAGACAGGATTGTGATTTTGCAATCAAGGGGTAAGACAACTGTCTACCAGCCCTCCTGGTTCAGTGGTACAGCATGGCAGCAATTAAAATACTCATTAAAAATTGTATGAAGAGAAGTGGAAACATAAATGACTGTATTTCACTGAGAACAGAGCATAGGAAGTCAATAAAGACCTTAGGGAAGATGTGTTTTTTTATGTTAGGAGTGAAATAAATCACAGTGATTTACAGTTCCATTTACAGATTGTGGTGATAAAATTATTAACACTGCTGCTATAAGGCAAAAGTATTTAATAAATATTTCTGTTCTCAGTATGGGAAGGAAGAGGATGCTAAATTATATCATAAGAGGAAGATGGGCCAGCAGTCCATTTATTGCCAAATAATGCTAATAGAATGAAAACATTAAACACCCTTTCAGAATACACATTCTTGAAATCAACAGGTCCAGTCTCATTCAAGAGCTTTAAAACTGCTCTTGGAGCTGCTGGAGTCAGATATCTTGTGTTGTTTTACATGAAACAAGCTGAAATTTGTTCTGGTTCATCAAAATCCATGCAGTATAATTTGCAAAAACTCTACATAAATTCTCAACACTAATACATTTGTATATAGAAAAGTATGTCCAGGGACAGAGAAAATTTACACTTAGGAGAGTTGGTGTTTGTGAGAGCAAACCTGTGGTTCCCAGTAGTTATAAGCAAGAAAATGTGTGGTTTATTTTTTTCTTCTATTAAGAATATTCTGTAAAAACTTATGTAAAAAACTGTGGAAAGCAATGAAATCTGGAAAGAAAATATTTAAGGGATAGTCCCTATTCAAATACTGTTTTTTAAAATAAATCTAAGAAATGAGGACTAAGTTATAAGACCTTGTTATAAGCTCAAGAAATCAATGAAACAAGAAAAGCCCCTCCATGTGAGAATAAAAAAGGAAATCAGGATGAGCAAAGCATGAGCAATGGTGAGCTATGGTCAAGATAGTGCTTAATCAGGTTTTTATATTAGAACTTCTCTCCTTTTTGTTTTTTCTTTTTGTCTAAACACTACAATTAATGCTGAGGTCTAATGTCCTTTCTTCTTGCTAAAAATTGGTGGTGTTATCATGGAATCATGGAATGGTTTGGGTTGGAAGGGACCTTATATTAAAACTTCTCTCCTTTTTGTTTTTTTTTCTTTTTGTCCAAACACTGCAATTAATCCAGAGGTTTGATCTCCCTTCTTCTTGCTAAGGATTGGTGGTGTTATCATGGAATGGGTTGGAAGGAACCTTAAAGACCATCTGATCATCTTGTTCCACCCCCTGCCATGGGCACAGACAATTTCCACTGGCCCGGGTTGCTCCAAGCCCCTTCCAGCCTGGTCTTTAGCACTTCCAGGGATCCAGGGGCAGCCACAGCTTCTCTGGCCAACCTGTGCCAGGCCCTCACCACCTTCACATGGAAGAATTTGTGAGGCAGGAGAACCAACTGGGTAGTAGGTAGAGAGATGACCATGAAAAACTGCTTCCGCCAGTAGCAAACTGGCCATGGGATGAGCTGGTGCAGTTACACACAAAGGGAACATGGGAGACCCCTTGTGAGAGGTGTGAATTTTCCAGACTTTGGGAATTTCCCTACTCTCTCCTGGGAAACACAGCTTGACCTAGGAAGGCATGTCCCATGTGCAGTGTGACAAAATGAATGATACTCCACTCTGTCCACATCCACTCTGAAAAAAAGTGACAGTGTCCTTCACAGGAGAGGAAATGTGAAAGGAAGTAATGGAATAAACCATCCTGAGGTGACAGACTGGGATTTCCAGCTCAAGAGAGGCAAGAATAAGAGAAGCATTTGACAGAAATGAAGAGCGTGAGTCAAAAAAAAAAAAAAAAAGGAATGGAAGTGGTTTTTCATGCACTATGCATTTAACCCACAGAATTCATTGCTTCAAGAATTTGAGACCAAATATCACAAAGATTCCAAAGACCAGTTCTTTATTACTGGCAAATTTTATCCAGTTACACTAATAGTCAGTAGGGGGAAAATGTTGGCAAGGAGTTGAAACTTTATGCTTTGAGGTGAAGCTAACCTCTAATTAGAGATTAAAACGAGTTTTTTATGGGGTGGGGAGATCAACCCACAGCCAGCTAAGAGGGAGATGTGTGTCACACTGTATTTGGAAGCATCTGGTTTTGAACAGCAGCTGGAAGAGTTTGCAGGATTAAATCAACCACTGATCTAAACAAGTTGCCAGTTCTCATGTTCCAAAGCAGTTTTCCTCTCCCCTCTCCCAGTCGCAAATAGTTTGTAATCTAAAAAGTAACATAATACAAATTAAGTAGGAATATCCCTTTTCAGCATTAAGTTGAAACATTAAGATTTAGTTGGTTAAAATTTTTTCAAACATAGCTTCCTTCAACTGTGGTTGAAGAGTCTGCTCAGGCTGACTGGCCTTGCTCAAGTCTAGAAAAGCAGACTTATAGAATCAAAAAATGGACTGGATTAATCAGGTCTGTAAAGTGCTGATAAATCCATAGGGAGAAAGAAAGAGTATGGTGGAAATTTCACAGAATGTAGTAACATTTTTGCCCTAATTTTGTAATTTTATTGCAAACCCCTTTGTTTACCTACCTCTTTCAGTTCCTTTGACTGTGAGAGAATGACTGACCGAATAAATGAATGTATTTTGTTATTTCTTTTTTTTTCAGGTGGCAAACTCCTGTTTACTGGACCAGGACCTGTAGAACTGCATGCTCATTACATCCTGGTGTCTGATGGAGGAGAGCTCCAGGTGGGATCCCCTGAGGCCCCTTTCCCTCACAAAGCACACATCTATCTCTATGGAAGCCTCCACTCTCCACCATTATTTCCATATGGAGTCAAATTCCTGGCAGTGAGGAATGGGACCCTTTCTATTCATGGTGAGTACATTTCTTTTGTTGTCAGAAGAAAAGGACAAATGAATATTAGCAAACAAAACAAAGAAAACGCACAAAAAATGTTTTTGGAAGAAAGATAAATTGACAAAACTTTGGTCGTGATTCTCATAGAATCATGGTATGGGTTGGGTTGGGTTGGAAGAGACCTTAAAGACCATCCAGTTCCAACCCCCATTCCATGGACAGGGACCTCTTCCACTATCCCAGGTTGCTCCAAGCTCCATCCAACCTGGTCTTGGACACTTCCAGGGATCCAGGGACAGCCACAGCTTCCCTGGGCAACCTGTGCCAGGACCTCACCACCCTCACAGGGAAGACTTTTTTCCTAATATCCCATCTAACTCTGCCCTCTGCCAGTGGGGACCCATTCCCTGTGTCCTGTCCCTCCATGCCTTGTCCCAAGTCCCTCTCCAGCTCTCCTGGATCCCCTTTAGGCCCTGGAAAGGTGTCTGAGCTCTCCCTGGATCCTTCTCTTCTCCAGATGAAGACCCCCAGCTCTCTCAGCCTGGCTCCAGAGCAGAGGGGCTCCATCCCTTGGAGCATCTCCATGGCCTCCTCTGGACCCATTCCCACAACTCCACACCACTCTTATATTGTGTCATAGAAGAATTTAGATGTGGAGCTTTCCTTGAAGACTATGAACTATGGCTATAAAATAGCCATTTCTTGGAGCAGGAGTTGGGACATGGAATTCAAGCCCAAACTCGACATGATTCAGAACTTTGGTGCAATGCACATTTCTCAAGTTCTTCTCTACTGGGTTATTTTAAAAAGCTCTACGTCTCATAGAGGAGGAGAAAAAAAAAAAGAAAAAAACATGAATGTCTCGTCCCCCTTCCTCCTGTTCATGTGTGTCAACTTTCCTGCTGGTGGGTGTTCCCACCCTCCAGCAAGTCCTGAACTTCCACCCTGTGCCCTACAAGCAGAAATGTTGTTGTCTGAGCACAGAGACTTGTGGCTCTCAGTCAAAAATGATGTCAGACACCAAGGGTACAATCTGAGCACGGGCAGGGAGTGAGTTGTGCTTCTGTGCCGCCTTCCTGCCAGCTCACAGGAGCTGAGCAAGGTCGGGAGAGGTGGGGTTTGGAGGGGAGTCAGTGAACAGATGCTTTTCTGAATCAGGAGAGATGGGCAGGGGCTGGGGAAGGAGGTCCTGGGGCAGGGGCAGGAGAGGCGGGGCTGTGCCTCAGTGATTCTGGTTAGCTTGTGGCCAGAGTGTAATGAGCCATGTGTAAATGTATCAGTCTCTGAGGGTCCAGACTTTGCAGAGAAGTGGCTAAAATTAATTTGAGCCTGACTGCTCTTCAGAGGTGCTTTGTAAAGCAAAAGGTTTAATGAGGAAAAATAACAAAATAACAAATGTTACAGAAAACAAATGATAAGCCGTGCACAGGTATCCGAGAAATCTCTGACACCTTGCTAAAACACACTGCAAAAAGCCTCTTACTTCCTTTATGCTCTTTCCTAAATACTGAATGTTTTAGGAGGGACAACCTGGCTTGCAGCCAATAGAGAGAGATACAGGGTTTGAAGAACGGTGACAAGATCCAATAGATGCTTCTCTCTTGGCACTGAGCCAGTCACTGCCAGGAGAGGATGGAAGTTTCTGGGTTCTTTACCTTAAGGGATGAGTCTTAAACTTTTCCCTACATGGAAAACATTTGCTGGGTGTGTGAGGTGCATCACTACACCTCACCACCATGTCAGGTGCTCCTGACCCCTTCCTTGAGACACAGCAAGGCTCAATTATTTACTGCCTGTAAAAGGCTTCAGTAATTTCAGTGAAGTGTCTTTGCAGAGAGTTTCCACCCCATTTCCTGGAGGATCTCTGTGAAGGAGGGCTATTAGAGCATCTTGGCTGAATTGACTGTCTGTTACTAGCCATTGAGTTTCACACAGTTATCCCAGCCCTGAGCTCAGTAATTCCTGTTAGATTAAAGCTTGCCTTCCAGAAAGGCTTGGTCTTTGAGGATGTCAAGGGAGACAGAAACTAGCTTTTTCCTTAGAGGCTTTTTCCAGGGGATTAATTTGGTTAATCATCCTTTAAAAAAAAATAAATAAAAAATTTAAGTGTTGTGATTTGAATTTGCCTTGTAATAGCTTTTGCTGATTCACTTTCTGTGTCTTCTGCCACTTTAAAGTGTCCTTCTATCTTGGTTTGACCCCTGTAAGCCAGGATTTTGTCCTTAGATTGTCAGCACTTTACAGCATGAGCCCTCAGTTTTCCATGGTTTTTGTTTTCTAGCAATGTAGGAAAAGCCAGTAGCAACTCCTGGTAGCTGTGCCTCCTGTAATGCTTCTGCTTTCCATTCCAAGCCTGTATCAACTCTGCCTTGGTGACACCATC
Source organism: Sterrhoptilus dennistouni (assembly GCA_013397095.1). Lineage (NCBI taxonomy): Eukaryota > Metazoa > Chordata > Aves > Passeriformes > Zosteropidae > Sterrhoptilus > Sterrhoptilus dennistouni. The sequence continues at coordinate 246,441 of VWZU01016078.1, forward strand.
ACCCACAAAACTGAAGACAAACAGGGCAGAGCACATTTCGCAGTCTTACCTTGACAATGTGGTCGAGGGAGGTAAACCCCGGCATCCACATCAGTACCTTTGAGTCTTTTCTCAATGGTAATTTATCCATTTTACTCAGTGCCATCATTCTCAGTGAGTCTTCATTCCCTAGGAAACCAGGAGGATGAGGTCTGCAATCTGAGTATTACCTGGATGGAGATACACAGAGTGAAAAGTGGCTTGACCCTTAGTGGAAAAAAAAATGGATTATTGAAAGGCTTGTGTGGGAAGGTATATTAAGACCACCTAAAGATGCCTTCTACTATCCCAGGTTGCTCAGGGTCCTATCCAAACTGTCCTTAAACACTTCCAGGGATGGGGCAGCTCCAGCATCTCTGGGCAACCTGTGCCAGGGTCTCCCCACCCTCACAGAGAAGAAGTTCTTCCCAAAGTCCCATCTGACCTTGCCCTCTGGCAGTTTGAAACCATTTTCTTGGTCCTGTCCCTCCATCCCTTGTCCCAAGTCTCTCTCCAGCTTTCCTGGAGCCCTTTTAGGCTCTGGAAGGGGCTCTGAGGTCTCCCTGGATCCTTCTCTTCAGGCTGAACAACGCCAACTCTTATTCTATTATTATTATTCAAAACCAATTCTTATTCAAGAAGTCATATCAATTTCTTATTCAGCTGATCCAGAGTAGCTGTGAAGTCACTTTTAAGCTCTGCACAGCACTCAGTCCCAGTGCATGGCTGCAATCCTTGTTCATTCACACCATGTAATCTGCAATTTAACATCGAAGCAGTAGAAGTCTGCCAGAAAACATGACAGAAAGTAGTGGGGCCTTTTTCTGGGTTCATATTGCTTACATGGGAAAAAAAAATCTGCTTTTCTGTCTTCAATTTAGCACCAGTCTGGTCTGTGGTGTAGAACATATTGTGGACCATGACAGCCCCTTTTAAATATATATATATATATATATGTGTGTGTGTGTGTGAAAGAGGCTGACATGCTCTGCAATGTACATTTGTGACATACATTTATATACACAATATACATGTTATCTCAGATTAAAATCATTAAATAAGCAGGTTTCCAAATTCTTGGCTGTCTTGGCAAAGACAGGACTGAACACATTTTTAATTTCTTTTCTCTTTCAGGCTGGGAATGTTGGGGGATGCTCTGCAGCTCTGGTTGGGTTCAGATTGTTTAGTAAGCGCTGTCAGTTCCTCACTTTGATATGTTAATATGACTAAGGGTTTCCCACAATTCCCACATGAGTGGCAGTCCTTTGCTCCTGTGGTTGTAGCAGGCTGGGAAATTTCACTGTTGCCTTTGGCTTTAGCCAACTCCCCTGCCAGTCAGAGCGTGCCACCCATAAACTGCCTGTCAATCACCCGTCACTTTGAGAGGGGCTTTCAGTCAGCCAGGGCAACCTGACTTTTTGACAATGTAATTATGGCCCTTGCATCTGCAGCAGGGGCCTGAGCAGGGCTGAGAGAGTTTTATTGATTGTTCAGAAGGGAAATTTATCACTGTCTCCAGCTCCATTCGTGCTCTATTCCCTGAGAAACTCTCCTGACAAGCTTCGGGAGAGAAGTTCAGTGTGGTGGCCTTGGCTGTTCTTGTGCCTTTGTCCTTCCCAGGGAAACTGGAGACACCAGTGGATGCTGAGTGGGGGCAGGAACTGGGTATAGAGTGGAGATGCTGCATCAAAACAAAGAACACCCAGCCTGTCTTTGTGACAGCTGATCTTGTGGTCCTAACACACTTACCACGGAATCCCAGAATGGTTTGGGTTGGAAAAGACCTTAAAGAACATCCAGTTCCCCTCCCTGCCATGGGACACCTTCTACTATCCCAGGTTGCTCCAAGCCCCATCCAACCTGGCCTTGGACACTTCCAGGGATCCAGGGGCAGCCACAGCTTCTCTGGGCAACCTGTGCCAGGGCCTCACCACACTAACTGGGAAGAGTTTCTTTCCAATATCCCATCTAAACCCACCCTCCTTCAGCTGAAGACCATTTATTCTTGTTCTGTCCTTCCAGGCCATTGTTTAAAGTCCCTCTCCAGCTCTCCTGGAGCCCCTTTAGGCCCTGGAAGGGGCTTTACGTTCTCCCTGGAGCCTTCTCTTCTTGAGGCTGAACATCCACAGCTCTCCCAGTCTGGCTCCAGAGCAGAGATATTGCCACACACTGAAAAATTTTCAAGGTCTTCTCCATTTTCAGCTGTCCTGTGTAGGTGATCTCATTATTCCATTGTGCCCTCCTGAAACAGAGTATGACTCTTTCAAAAAAAACCCGGCAGTTTTGTCAGGCATTTATCTAAAACTTTGCTGTCTGCACTCTGGTGGGAAAGAATATGAGTTGTGAGCAACCTATTCCAGTGGAAAGTGTCCCTCCCATGGCAGGGGACTGGAACTGGATGATCTTTAAGGTCTCTTCCAACACAAAACCTCCTGTGATTCTGTGATTCCGTGAGCCTGTTCCCTGAATTTTGATTCACAATAAGTATCCCGTCAGTTAGATGAAAGAAGTTGCACTTCAGATTAAAAACATGCTGTGTTCACTTTGTCCAAACTTTGTTTTTTTCTTTACCACACACCTTTCAATGTCCTGGGAGTTTTGGTGTAATAACTTATTTATAATCAGGATAATTTAAGAAGAGGTGTCAGCAGTCACTTTAATGCTCTAAAATCATGGCTTGTCCTGCTGCAAAGAATGTCCCTGCATTTGCAATGGAGAAAATTACATTTTAGAGGTAAATCTGCATGACTTCTATCCCAGATTTCTCTGCAGCCAAAGCAATCTGATACTTTTTCAGGGTTAGCTCAGGAAAAAAAAATTATCAGTTGAACCAATTATTAATTTTAATTGCTTTTAATCAATAATAAAACACAAAATATTTGTGAGCTGTGCAGTGTGCTCTACAGAGCCTGTGCATTCCTCCAGAGATCAAACATTTAATCAAATGCCTCTTGCTTTGCCTCCATTAGGCAGTGTTATGTATCTGTGCTGAGTTTCAGATTAAGAGATCATAGACAACATGAGAGAATTTGTTCTGCTTTACTCACATATTAAAAAGAAAAGCATCCCAGGGGAAAAAAATAGGGGAAAAAAATCTGTAGCAGAGGGATTCAAGATAGGGTGCAGAGATCTGTTAGAGAAAAGATGTTTTTTCACTCTACTGAAATGTATCTATTCAGTAAATGTTATTTTTCAATACCTGAACTTCCTGATTTCCTGAGCTTGCTCCCATAGGTTGGTTTTCCTTAGGTGCCAGCTATTCTGTGTGGGGGTTGCAGGAGTCTTTTTGCCTCCTGTGACAGAGTTTTTTCCTTTCCAAGACCTTGACTTTAACATGATGCATTAAAGCAGATGGCTCTGGAACAGAAGGCTGAGCTGCCTTGAATCCCCTCGTGTTCACCAGGGGTAAGAAACTGCACTTAGGCACTTCCCATGGAGTAACTAATGTACAATGACTTGTGCCTTCACTTTCTTATTCACAAATATAAGATGACCATTAGATTTTAAAGACCTAGCAGATGGGGGAGAAAAAAAAAAAGAGTTGGGTTCAGGGCAAGCTGCTGTGTCTTTCACAGTTTGCCCTTCTTTCTAACAGAAATGCATCTATTGTCTTGGATTTAAACTTAAATCAGTTGATTTGTGTGTTGGTGCTGATCTTAATGAGAAAAACATGATGCAAAGGGGACAGAGAGATGTACACTAACATATATTATATGATAAAGATAAATATAATATAGGTAGTAGAGATATTAATACAATATAATACAATGCACACTATATACTGGAATGGAATAGAATAAAATGGGACAGAATAGAATATATAAATAGACCATAGCTGATTTATTACCTTGTGATTCCTGACAGGGTGCAGGTCTGTGGATTGTTACAAATGTGGAGGCATATTATATATTAAATAATTTCCTCCTTCAAATTTTCAAATATAACATCAAAATACAAAAGTTCTAGTGCCAACAGAACCCAGGTTATTGTCTGGAGGAAGAGAACACCAAGCAGCAAAGTTAGGGTTAATTTTAACCCTAGAGAGGAGAAAGGCTGAAAAGTCTGGGCTTCCTGGAGAGGGTGGAGGTGTTCAAGAAACAACTGGATGTGGCACCCAGTGCTCCTGTTTAGTTGACAGGACAGGGATTGGTCACAGGCTAAAGCTGGACTCAGCCTTAGAGGTCTTTTCCAGTCTGAGTGATTCTGTGATTCTGTGAACTCTTGCCAACTGAGAGGTCTGGACCCAGGCCTGGCTTTCCACAGAGCTGCAGGCTGAGCCAGGCAGGGACCCTCCCTTTGGGCTCACCCTCACTTTTCCTGCTGCCAAATTCTCTTCCATCCCATTTTTGGGAGGCAGGAAGCTGATCTTAGCCTGGCAATGCTTGTGCTGCCCCACATTCCCACTCCTGCAGGGAGATATTCCCTGTCTCACTCCACAGCAGCACGGGAGATGAACTGACAATCACACACAGTGTCACCAGATGTCTGCAGCTCCCTGCAGGGTCCACTGTCCTTGGCTGCCACGGCTGGAGCTCTTTGTTCTGTCCAAAGACCTTTTCCTCCTCTTTGGCTGTGAGCTCGTTCCAGGTGTGGAGCATGGATTTTGGCTCATGCAATGGCATTACAGGAATATCCCTTCCCTTGTTTTCAGGACTGATGTGACTTAGCAAAGCGACTGGGGGATCTCTGATTAAAGGGAATGTTTAGGAATTTGTGCATTTATGGGACAGCGTGCAGGGAAGGTACATTTTCTGCAATGCAAATTTTCAGAAAAGGGAGACAATGAGAGTTTCTATAGATCTGTTTAATCACAAAGCCCTTCCCATCCTCAGTAAGATCCTAGACTCATGGAACAGTTTGTGTTGGAAAGGTCCTTAAACTTATTTCATTCCAAACCCCTGCCATGGCAGGGATACGTTCCAGTAGACCAGGCTCCTCCAAGGTCCATCCGACCTCATCTTGAACATTTCCAGGAAAAGGACATGATAATCCTTCCTTTCTCCAGGGTGCTGTTGAAAGATATTCAGGTGGAAATGCTTTAAGTAAAAGCTGCAGTTTCATGAATAGGAAACTTTCATCCGGACTAGGTCACTTTCAAGGATATTTCCCAGTGGAGAAAATAAAAGTTATTCAGTTTGTCCTCTTGTCTGAATAATGTCAGATTTTTTTTATTTTTGCTTACTCAGAAGATTCAAGATCAAGTTGGACAGGGCTCTGAGCAACCTGATCCAGCTGGTGTTCCTGCTCCTCCAGCAGGAGGAGGGGAGGTGGACTTGATGACATTTAAAAGTCCCCTCCAACCCAAACCATTCTCTAACTCTGATTCCAAACTACGATTTGAGTCCACCTGAAATACCCAGTGTGGTCCTGCTGCAGCTTCTTGTCAAAGAGCTGATAAAATCTTAGGTGTCCTAAGGATTAACGACCAGTTATCAATCAGAAAGGACCTTCTGTTTCACCTTGGGATGGGAATGAAAAGCTCAGTGCAGTGGCTGTGGCAGGAAAGCTGCTCTGCATCTCCCCAGGAGCTGCCCACACACACCAGTGACTCCTGCAGGACTGCATGGGGGCACGAAGGCAGCTCCCAGTTTCCCCTGTCTTTCTAAGATGTGTAGCAGGTAAAAAGAAAAAAAAAGAAAAAAAATGTAAAAAAAAAAAAAAAAAAAAGAAAAAAAAAAAAAGTGCCCTAACAAACTCCTCTCATTTCAAACACGCTAAAAACATGCAAATGTTTAGGGAATATACTCAGGACTGGAATTAACAGAGAGCAAAACTAATTGGAAATGTTCAAGTCCAAAGCTTGGCAGCTCAGAGTTTAAGCAAATATTTTTTAGCACCTTGAAAAAGATAGGAAAGCAGCTTTTGTTCTTCTTTTTTGATTCCCTATCCTTCATGGCCAGTGACTGGACTAGTCCCAGCAAGAGCTGAGATAGCTGTGACTTTTTTTAAAAAAGAATAACATCTAGGTTCATAAAATACTTTTTCCTAGTCCTTAATTAAGAATCTGTCACTTGAAGGTCCATTTGGCCATAGAGAGCTATAGCAGCACATCTGTGTGCTATCCTCACTAAAGAGGCTTTCTGGAAAAGATTTCCTATTCCTTTTAACTTAAGGAATTTTATCCATTATTATTTTTATGGTTTGTTTTATTAACTGAAGCAACAGCACCAAAAATGTCTTTGTCAGGGATCTAAAAATATATTTTTAAAAACTCATCTTTTTCCTGAAGCACCAGTTTCCAATGGCTGTACTGCCAGTTATCACTTTACATTTGGAAATTTTAGGAATGGCAGAGCCAAGTTTGATTAGGAAATGCATTTTGGGTCAGGAAAAGGGAATAATAATATAGGATTATGACAATGGAGAGGAAAGTATGTTCCTAAGATAGTCTGACACCTGAAATGCTGCAGGAAAGTGTATTTTATTACCAGAGGCAGTCATAGAGATGAAGAATGGTTTGGGATGGAAGAGACCTTAAAGGTCCTCTAGTTTCAACTTCCTTCCATAGGTGGGAGATTTTCTATATTCTTAAAAAAAACCAAAAAAAACCCCAACCAAACAGTTGTAATCCATTGAATTATATTATTAACTTCTCTTGAAAAGATTTTTTTTCTGGTATTTTTGGTGGGAATGGGAAATCAGCTTTCTTTTCACTTTGTTCCTGGAAATTGAAAGCTCCTATTCCCATTTACACTAAAGATTTACAGTATAGCTACAACAGATTGACAGATTATCTGCAGTGTAATTTGTACATTCCCAGTAAGTAGATTTTGTGTCTGAGCCCTGCAGTTCTTGTAAATTCCTTTTGTGAAATAAAGGGATCTCATTACCTCAACTTTAAAACGCCAATAAACAGTCAGGAACTGTAAAAGAGCTTTATAGTTTGTCAACACCACAAACAACTGTATGTTCATAACTGAGTTAATTAATTTGTGGTAAATAGAAGTGAAAATGAGCTGCAGCAGGGTCCTGGGTGTCAGAGGAGAAGGGTTCAAACCTTGCTGCCCCATGACAAAAAAGGAAATTTTTTAAAAACATGTAAACAACTTTTGGGAAAAAGACCAACAGGTCCATGGCAGGCTTAGGACTGGAACCAGTTCTCCTAAAACCCATTAAAAGATTCCAGTTTGTACCAACATTCCCATGTGTAAACTCTATTCCCCAGCTCTGCCTGACTCTGGATGTGGCTCACACTGCTTGCTTGGTTAGGAGGTTCCCAGGCTGTCTAAAGTTAGGTAACAACATGTACTCCAAAAAGCCTTGTTTTCAGGTCAGGGACATCTGTTTTCCTTGAAAGCAACTTATCAAGTAAATACTTAGACTCTCATAGATTTAAGGTGGAATTCATGTAACCAAATAGAAATGTGTGAAAGGCAGAAGTTCCTTTCTACAGGAATAGAAGTGGGCAGGCTGTGACTGCTGAAGACTGAAGAAAGGCTGGAATTTATTGGATCAATCTCAGTCAAAAGGAGAGTTGTTTTCTGTAAAGTTGTTCCCTGGAGGGAGTGGGATTGGTAATAAAAGGTAACTGAGATATCAACACCTCATGGAGTCCTGGCAGAGAGCTGAAGGTGACTCAGGTGACACCTTCCACTATCCCAGGTTGCTCCAAAACCTGTCCAACCTGGCCTTGGATACTTCCAGAGATCCAGGGGCAGCCACAGCTTCTCTGCAACCTGTGCCTGTGTCTCCCCACCCTCTGACTTGAGAATTTCTTCCTAATATCCAATCTAAATCTCTCCTCTCACAGTTTAAAGCCATTTCTCCTAGTCCTATCCATAGCTATTGGTATCCTATCGCTGCTTAGGATTGGGTGAAACCAGCTAGGTAAGTGACATATCATCCCACATGAAATGTTTTGTGTTAGAGGCCATACGAAATTTAATTTATACTGTTTTTCCTCAAGAGTGGCATTGTACACATCAGAATTGCCTCATTCTTAATAATTTTACCAGGTCCAGACAAGACAGTAACTTCACATCATCCTTCTAACAGGAAGCATAACCCTGGTCCTGCTACCAAGATGTTCTCAATGTTAACATTTGTGATTCATTCATTTGGAATTAATTTTCAAGTCCCTTGCAATTCTAGGCTGCACCATTCTGCTCTGTTCCATATTTAAGGATGTTCTGTTAAGCCATTTAGTAAAGTGTTGCCTGCAACAGCTTTTTGAGTCTAAAGGCTCTGTCCTGTACCTTTAACACAAAGTCACTTCTGCTTTAGATCTCAAGATGTGTTTTTTTCTCCAGCTCCTGCTTAGTTAATTATTAAAAATCAGTTCAATAATTAAGGAGTTATACAGATTCATCTATTTTTCAGCATTTGGAGTGTTTCTGCTTGCAGTATATTTTGGGGGAAGAAATAATTTAAATATACCACAGCTGTTGATCTTTAAAACATTTTCCCCTCGAACAGGTAATTTATTTACATGTTGCACAGCCCAAACCCAGGCACTCAAGGTTATTTTATGAGCTTTGCATGTTTTATCCAAACTAAAGTTTGTTTTCCAAGGGAATATTTTATAATTAGGACAAAGAAGCCTCAGTTATGGTCCCTCATTGACACCAGAGAGGTGTCACTGACCATATCTTGTGTGTCACTCGTGCTGCTGGACGTAGAGGAGATTCTGAACTGGAGGTGTTGTATATGGGAATATAAATGGGAAGCAAGGAAATGGATAAATGTGGTGCTTAGGAACATGGTTTGGTGGTAGACATGGAAGAGCTGAGTTAATGGTTGGACTTTATGGTCTTACAGGTCTTTTCTAATCTTAATGATTTTATGATTCTATGAAAGTGGAATCTATTAGACTTGTTTGTTTGTTTGGTTTTACCTAACAAAAAATATACTGAACTTATTGGAAAATGGAAGTAGAATTCGAACATGCAGAGAAATATCACACCCCATATCAGGAAAAAAGATACAACAAACTGTGCATTGGGACACAGGTAGCTGAACACTGTAAGAGGGTGAAAACAAGAAAAAGCAAATAAAGTAAATGGGACAATGTTTGAATGACTTGAGTATTCTTTTAGAAGAAAAAACCCAAACAATTGAGAACATTTTCCTTAAAAATTTTTGAGTCAGAGCTCGAAAATGGAGAAAAGCCTGAAAAAAAGCCTTTTCCATTGGAGCATGTTTTGCATGCAGAATGGTGTTTCCCACTCCTCAGTGACAAGAGCTGTTGCCCAGCAGTGCTGCTGCAGAGTGTGTGTGACAGATGAACTCCACGGGGGTCAGTTGTGTGTCTGGACACAGATGCACGAGAACACACATTAACACAGGCGCACAAATCAGCACCATAAACAAAATGTCCAGAGCTGGAGAGAAATTGTGCTGTGCTCCACGTGCAGACGGCTGCTGCCAGTCGTTGGCTTTTATGCCAGTCCTAAAATTTCACGAGGATTGCTCAGTGGAAGGAGGTAAATGAATAAAGATGAACAGAGTGCTGCTGATAAAAGAATGCATATAGGATGATGTTAAGAGGGATTCTTTGGGCTGTATTGAGGATGAGGTCTGTGATGTCTGTGCCTGTGAGTGGTGGAAGGTGGGTTTTGCTATGTCTGCATTAAAGAACAGTGTGGCCCTATAGAGGCAGAACTGTAGGGTGAATGATGCATGTGCTGAGGATGCAGGGTCCACAAGTTCTGGGGGCCGTGACAGAGTCATTCCAGTCTGGTTCCACCGACAGTGTCCTATGTGTCCAACTCCATTTCAGCTTCTGCAGTGGTTTCACAGAATCCCGGGATGGGTTGGGTTGGAAGGGACCACAGTGAGTCACCTGCTCAAGCAGGGCCATCCCACAGCACAGGGCACAGGATTGTGTCCAGACAGTTCTGGAATATCTCCAGTGAGGGAGACTCCACACCCTCTCTGGACGATCTGTTCAGTGCTCAGTCACTGCACAGGAAAGAAGTTCTGCCTCCTGTCCAGGTGGAACTTGCTGGGCTCAGTCCCTGCCCGTCCCTCTGGTGCCATTGCTGAGCCCCTGGAGCAGAGCCTGGGCCCTGCTCTGAGCCCTCCCTGCACACAGGGACACCCAGGGCTGAGGGCCCCTCTCAGCTGGGGATCCTCTCGGGGCTGAACAGCCCCAGGTCCCTCAGCCTTTCCTGGGCAGGGAGATGCTCCAGTCCCTTCATCATCTTTGTCACCCTGAGCTGGACTCACTCCAGGAGCTCCAAGTCTCTCTTGTCTGGAGGAGCCCAGAACTGGACACAGAACTCCAAATGCATCTCACAGGGCTGAGCTGAACAGCAGGAGATCTGTTTGATGCCTTCCAAAGTAGTTTATAATACGAACTGAAACACTCTAAATGAAGGATGTCTGGGAGATTTTCTTAGCAGGAAGCTGAGAAATTTCAAGTTTGATTTAAGAAAATGTAATAATACAGAACTCTCTCAGGTTTAGATGCCCATCACTGACACACAGAGCAGGTGCTCACATGTACTTCAAGATAAAAGCATATCAAGATTTGATTCTTTTGTGATTCTGTTGTGGATTTATTGTCTTGGAGGTGCTACTTCTTATTTCCATCTTCATTAAAGAAATAGTTGGGACATTAGAATATAAGTAATGAAGACACTGGAGTATAAGGAACAAGAAAGTGAAACACAATATGGACAGAGAAGTTTGCTTAATATAATTTGAAAATTATTTATTATTTAGAGGGTGCAACCTCTACACTCAGTGATTTCTGCTGTTATTACTTTCCTGCAGTACAACCAGGGAGGACAGTAACTTGCTGTGGGCTAAAGGTAGATGATGATCTGTTGCAAGGGAGGGAAGGAAAAGTATTCTAAAAGTGGGTGTGTGAGGCACACACTCTCCCCGATGGTGTTCAGTGTGTTGGACCTCAGTGGACCAATCTGTTCCAAAGCCTGAGAGGGAAAAGGAAACATCAAAAGTTAAAGCAAACTTTATTAAGTGAAGAAAGGAGGATTATAGGGGAATAGTTTTCATTGCTGGGGCTGGTTATGCACAGATTTCATAGAATCATTGAATTATTGAAAGGTTTTTGGTTGGAAGGAACCTTAAAGACCATCTCATTTCAACCCCCTGTGACTGACAGGGACAATTTCTATTAGACCAGGTTGCTCTGAGCCCTGTCCATCCCAGCTTTGAACCAGGAGCATCCTACTCCTCTGTGTGTGTTTGTTTGTTTTTGAGTTGACTGACTTGCTTTTAAACTTTTTTTTCCTTGTTCTTTTCAGGCTGGATGCCCAAAGTAATTTCCACACACTTGAAATCATCAGCTAATGCTAGTGCCACACGATTAGTGCTCCAGGAACCTGTTGATTGGCAACCTGGTGATGAAATCCTGGTGGGAAGTTCAGGCCTTGGAGATGCCCAGCAGCAGGAGGAAGTGGCTGTTATCCAGTCTGTGAACAGCACTGAGCTGCACCTTAGATCACCACTCAGGTATCCTTTCAGGAGCCAAAGAGATTTTTATAGCAGAGAGCTAAACAAGGAGAAAATTTGATCAAAGTCAGGATTTGCCTTTCCCTGTGGGATATAATAACTATATAAATCCCCTTAACAAAGGTGGCCAGTGATATTTCAGTTCCTCAGTCCCCCTAAAGGTAGTAGATATTCAATCCTGAATGTTTAAATTCTATGTTTAAATTCTGTATCATGCCCTTGAACTCAGAAAACCTTTGAAGCAGAAAGCACTGATGGGCAGGGAAGTCCAGTGGAGTCAGTATAGGAATGACAAAAGAAATTTCCTTCATAGTCAATTTCTTGAGAAAGTGCATTTTTTTTTTTTCACAATAAGTGTGCATGACTTGTGTAAAAAAGAAATCCTCTCTTTTTGACTGGTTTTCTTAAGTAATACACTCAAAGGGAATTTTTTCACTATGAAAATCTGCTTCCATATTTCCAGTGAGTGTTAATTTCAATTCCTTACGCTGTCTTCATCTACTGTGCATGGAGATCTTGGACAGACTGAAAATCACACTTATTATCATCTCCAATGTTGAAACACATTATCTATCTAGTGGCAACCTAACCCCAATGCCCAGGAAGATTTAAGGGTATTATTTTCAGAAATAATTTGGGCTTGAGGAAGAAAGTCCTGATGGTTTTCACTCAAACATGTTTTGGGAGGAGAACTCAAAAGCTGAAATACATTGTTGTAAATATCATAGAGTCATAGAACATCCTAAATTGGAGGGGACCCACAAGAATCATTGAATCCAGTTGTTGGCCCTGCATAGGGAAATTCCAAAATCACCATGTGCCTGAAGTATTGTCCAAATGTTTTTCTGAGTTCTGGCAGCTTTGTGGCTGTAACCACTTTCCTGGGGGCCCTGTTCAGTGCCCAACCACCCTCTGGATGAAAAGCCTTTTCCTAATAACACAATATAATATTATATACATAATCTAAGGAAGGTTTGAGTGCTTGTGGAACAAAAAGATGAAAGCAAACACCAGGCAAGGAAAAGCTTATCCAGCCCTGGATGTGCCACTGCCCCTACTGAGAAAAGGACTGAAACCAGCTCTGAATTTGGGAGCTTATGGTCATAAACATAAATAACAAGAAACTATAAATGTAATTCTCTCCATCTGGCAGGTGCAGATGCTTTTTTTTTTTTTTTGTCTTTCCTTAGGTACCCCCACAGTGTTGGAGAGGGATGGGGCCAAGGCCAAGGTCTGCCTTCGAGTGCTGTGGTGGCACTGATCAGCAGAAGGGTTGTTGTTCAAGGAAATGTCACACTGGAGAGGATGTCCCACCTCAGGCAGTGTGCAAATGCAGGTGAGGAGGTCTTTTCTCACAGAAATAGACTGAGGAGGAAAACTGCTCCATTAAAATCCCATTGTGGCAGCATCACTCTGTGTTAGAATTCTTTCTTCCTAGGATAACTTTGAGACACTCCAATGCCAGGAAAAGAGAGTTTGTCTTTCCAAACATTGTTTGACATTGAAGTGTGAAGTCTTGGGAGTTGAACTGCACTTCCTTGTAATATCTCAGATGTATTATTTTTACATTGTTGTTTCAAGCCATCTTGGGAAAGACCCTTTAGTTTTGCCTGAGCCTAAGGGTGTAGAAAAGAAAGTATCTTCTGAAAACATGTTTCAGTGTACATAATATATTAAATTTTTAATTGTGTTTACTATTTAGTCACTTGAAGAAGAAGGAAAAACAAAACAGCCCAATGCTGTTTGTACTCTTTAGCGTAAAATATTGAGATGTTGTTTAGTGTTTAGGGTTGCCAAGGAAAAAATAACAGGTGATACATAAAGTATGAAAAAATGTTAAATAGCTCAGTTCTCCTTTAGTTTTACCTGCATGAAAACCCATGGAGTTTGACAGGTGGATTCTTGATTTACACCATATATTGGGGAAGCAGAATCAGACACAGTGATTCTAATGTGAGCAGAGTTAGGTTATCTGGCCAACCAGGTGTAAGGTTTCTTTTTAAAAAAAAGTGCCTTGGGCTTTCAGACTGTGGCACAAGACTTCATTTGATATCTAGCAGCCAACTGCTTATATTACTCATGGATTTATGGTCCATTTTGTGTGGGACTCATAAATATAGGCGCTGAAACGCACTAACTGTTTGAGGTTTTTATTTGAGTTAAAGGATAGGAGGATTTCTCAGAGGAGTCACCAGAATAGGAGTGAGCAGTGTTTTTTGTGGTAAATTTACCTTCTTTCAAAGAAAAATGAGCATTACTGGGCATTAGCAGGCACTGCTGGAATTTAAGATCCCCTCTGCTTTTCCACTGAACAAGCCCAAGTAACACATTCATAATCTGAATGAGTCTCACACCCATGGAAGGGTCTGTCTGGAATTTTACCCTGCCCTATGATTTAATTTTTTGTCGTATCATGAAATCTGAGAATGGTTGGGTTAAAAGGGAAGTTAAAGATCAAAATCATTCCACCCTCCTGCCATGGGCAGAGACACCTTCCACTATCCCAGGGTGCTCCAAGCCCCATCCAACCTGGCCTTGGACACTTCCAGGGATCCAGGGGCAACCCCAGCTTCTCTGGGCAACCTCTGCCAGATCCTCACCACCCTCACAGGGAAAAATTTCTCCCTAATCCCTATTCTTGTCTTGAAACTGTGGCTAGTAACAGTTCCCCATCCATCTGCAGGGAGAGTCAGGAGAGCAGAGTTTGAAAAAAAATCCCAAAATGTCTCATTTCAATTAAGTTCCATGCATCTATGCCCAATCTCCTTTTCAAGAACGTCACCAAAGGGAAATCAAAGTCAAATCCCTCTTCCTCATGCATACAATTATCTAAAATTAACTCCAAGGAGCTGTCCAAGACATAAAACTATAACTTCCTTGTTTTGATACATTTCCCTTCAAAACGTCCAGACTTTTAGGGGAAAGAACCATGACAGTATTTCTAGGGAGCATCACAAATGTTTGCCTGCGTTGTCTTTGGGCCCATGTTTCAGATCCCTGCTGGAGGTGAAGTCTCACTGGGTCAGTGGGGTGGATCTCCCTCTGCACAACCCACACCACAGAGAGGGTGTCAGAGTCCACAAATATATGCAGGAAAACCTGATGGTTTGTTTTAAGGATCTCAGAGCGCAAAAGACACAGTGGGGGACAACTCAGTTTACTCAATCAAAAATGCACCTTTATTTAGTGCCAACAAATGCGATAGTGGGGAGAGAAATAAAGAATAGTAAGAAAGAGAGAGAAAGAGGGGAAGGGGATTATAGCTACCAACGTGGAGGGATGAGTCCTCAAGGATTAAAGATGTCTATAGATGCGATCTTCTCCAGTGGGAGTGATCACAAAAATGAGCGGGGGTCTCCTGAGTTTTTATAGGTTGGTTAAGGCAGGGATCAAAGTGAGTGGCACAGAGCCAAAGGGAACCAAAGCGAGGGGCACAGAGCCAAAGGGAACCACCTGTGTTGAGGCTGGATGCTCAGGAACAAGCTGCAAACTGAACCTCTGGTACGGACAGACCAGTTTGGACAGGCAGCCTTGTCTCAGTCCACTGTGACCAGTTCTATTGTTTTTGCACTTTGTTCTCATGGAGATGCACACCAGTCCTCTGAGACTTGGCAAATGTTCCACCTCAGCCAGGCCAGGGGCTCCTTTCAGAGTCTGGGGTCTCACTCCTCAATCATTGGAGACAGTCGTGAGGCATATCACATCCTTGGTAGGACTCTGACAGAGGGTTCCTCTCACAGCTCTCACTGGGTTGTGCCCTAGGTCTCTCGGGGTGTTTGTACAGGAAAAGTGAGAGGCAGCTGGGCTCTCGGGACCTGGGAGCCATCGTGGTGGTGGAGGCTTTCCAGGGCCAGGCCAGTCGGCTCCAGCTGGAGGGGGTCCAGTTCCGCCACGTGGGACGAGCATTCCAGGGTCACCGCAGTGCCCTGACTGTCACTGGCAACACCTGGATGGAAGGTGAGTTGTTTTCTGTCAAGTTTAGCAGGTCAACTGAGGGACAAGAGAGGCTGCTGCTTGGTGTAAAAGTAGTTTATTACATGGCTAGATGAGTCTTATGAAGGTAGAGTGTTACAGTCCGTGCCGTTGTTAAAAATGAGGTTTATATTTTTTTTGGTGAATTTTAAAAATAGGTTTAATTAAAAAAAAATAAGACAGTTAGGAGACAGAAAAATAAAGCAGACTATGATTAGGCTGGATGATGGGAAGGTCACCATGCCTGGTTAGAGAAGGGATATAAAATATTTGCCCTCAGTCTGCAGGATGATTTTTGCTCACACCACTCACTTCTTTCCAGACTCTTACATCCGTGGTTGTTGTGTTCTGGACTCCTTTGGCCAAGGCCTCCATCTGAGCGGGATCTCCAACCTCAGTGTGGACAGCAATGTCTTCTACAACATTTCAGGCCATGGGCTTCTCCTGGGTAAGTGAAGCAGGCAAATATCTACACTGCATACAACAGCAACTTTTGCTGGTTCCTATTTGCATGAAAATGCCTTTGGAGGAAAGAATGGCAGGTCCTTAACTGCACTCTGAGAACTTTAATCACAACTTCTCCAATTTTTGGTGTCAGTGAATTTGGAATAAAGCTTCCACAATTTCACACACAACTCCTGGCAGCTGCTTCCATTTGACCAGCTGTCTTTCTTCAGGTCAGTCTTCACTTGATCGGGATCAATTATTTTTTTAGTGTAAGAATAGTAGATTTTTTTTGGGGGAGATTGATTCATCTGTCTTTGGAAAAGTGTCATTATGCAATATCTAAGACCACAGCTCAGTGAAGCATTTAAGAGCATATTACCTTTAACTTCAGTCATTTGATGTCAAAGATAATGGAATGAAAGTATGTGTTAAAAGTTAACCAGAGGATTTAGCACTTAAATAAATCGGAGCTTGGAGCAACAAAAATGTTAAACAACAAAATACTTCTCCTAACTAACCATCAGGAGACTGACTTGAAGCATCTTCTGCTGGGATCTCATGTTGCCTGAATACCTAAAGATACAGCTGGATTTTTGTTTTCCATAAGAGATGGGAATAAAAATGACCAACTTTGAGATAAACAGAGGGGGAAAAAAATGAAACCCTTCAGTTCTGATCCTGCAGTTCCCCACACAAAGTGAGTCCCTGTGCTGGCTGTTGTGTATAAACACAATGAGGAGTGATATATCATGGTTTAAACGGGGAAGATTATAAACCCAGTGTGGTTATATACACACCTTGCAAATTAAGAGAGCTGGCTCAGAGGGATGCAAGGACTGGCCCAAGCCAATGTACAGAGCCCTTGCAGCCATTGGAAAGCAGACCAGGACCTCCAAGCTGCTGGCATCTCTTGGCTGACTCATGTTGGGATGACTCTGACTCTGTGTCTGAGTTAAAGGACTCTGAGCTGAGCTGAAGTTTCAGCCTGGATACACCTTATCCTCAAGATGCTTTTAATGACTTCACTGTCAGCAGCTCCAGAAGGTCTAATGGACTAATTTATATTTAATTTTGTTGCCTGTGAAGGAATATTTATTATAGCTGGCTGTTTGCAACTCTGGAATTGGATTCTCTCAGTGATTTCACCTAAAATCCTTATTTTCAGAGGGTTTGCAAGACCATCACAAAATGTCACTCTGGGCTTAAAATTTTTGACATATGAGGTCTGAGCTTAAAGCCAAAACCTCAAAATCCTGTATGGCTGTTAAAAGGACTTCTTCAGCAGTACTCTGGCGGTAGCATTGTTTGTAGTACATACAGACTAGAAAAAATTGAGAAAACTGATTCCCACAAAAGACTGAGGAAAGGCTAAAAGTATTTATTGCTATCCCAAAAACCAAAGGACACAGGTTTTCTTGTGAAGTGGCTTGTATTTGGGGTAGCAATGATTTGGGAAAGGGTCTATATTATGAATAGAACTTGATCAGGTGTATTTGAAGATGATGACTTCTGTTGGATAAACAAAATTGAATGGATGTGATCTGCCCCTAATGTAGGCCAGAGAGAATGGCCTGTGCCATTCCACACAAGATTCCACTTTGTATTCTGCTTTCCAAAAGTGCTGATCATAGAATCATGGAGCCATTAAGCTTGGAAAAGACCTTCAAGGACTTCCTGATTCTGGAAGTTCAACCATTAAATTGGCTTTGCCAAGCCCACCACTGGACCACGTCCCCAAATTCCATATCTCCATGGCTGCAAACCCTTCCAAGGATGGTGACCCCACCACTTCCCTGGGCAGCCTTTTCCAATGCCTGCCCACCCTTTAGGTGAAGAAATCTTTCCTAATATCCAACCTAAACCTCCCCTGGAGCCACTTGAGGCCATTTCCCTTTATCCAATCAATGTCTCATTGTTTGAACTTGGCTTGTATGGGACCTTCCACTCCTTGCCATTGGGTGATCCATTTCTTTACGATGTAGTTTTAAAAAATATTTATTTTGTTTTCTTCTTCCTATTTGTATTCTGTAACTGGATCTGGGGCACCCCAAGAGTTTCTGTTTTCTGATTGATTGGTTGATTGATTTTTCCCTTTCTCTTCTCCTACTCCATTGCTTAGGGGGGAAACCCCACACTTTTGTTCAGAGGTACAGACAGTGTTTTTCACCCTGTTTAGAAATGTTCTTACAAGTAAGTAGGGCAGTGAACGGAGAGAGGAGATAAAGAAGGCTTTGAATTCTAGTACTGCCAGGAGCATGCCTGTGTGTGCATAGGTGAGCCTCCTTCCCACTCTGAACCACTCTACTGTAAATCTGCTTTATAATACATATTTTATTGATTTTCCCCATAAACTTGGAGTCCAGAGCATATGATTTGTGGTATAGTCACATATAATACCTTGTACAGGGAAATATATGTGAATATAACACCTGGACTTGTGTATATTGAAATGAGAATCATGATAATAGAGGGTTTCCAACTATATGTACATTTATGTGTGTTTTTAACTTTTCTTCCTTTTTTTTCTTTTATATATATATATATATATATATAATATATATATATTTCCTTTTCTTCATATTTTTTCCTTTTAAAGGTGAGGGACTGGAAGAGGAGAACAATATCAGTAACAATATAGTGATTGGTCTTTCTGTAACTGATGGTTTATCCAACATTGAGACACTGTCACCAGCAGGGATCTACATCAGGGCTCCTGCCAGCCACATCAGGGTAAGAAATTCTGGTACAGGACAAAACATTTCCTTTCTAATCAGAGGTATCAGAAAGACACAGAGCTTCATTTATCTGGGAGATCACATACACAACATTTGTTTCTTGGCTGAGCTGTCAGAACCTGTGCTCGTGATGGGATATTGAAACAAGTGCATGTTACAAAATAAATTATGTTCCTGGGTAAATTTATTACTGAGAATTTCGCTGTGTTTGAGTGGAATGGAATATTAAGGTGAGATAATTCATCCTGAGGTACTTTGAAAATTTGTTTTATTTTATAATGCTCAGACTCAGAAAACTTGGAAAAAGTTTAGTCTCAGCTTCTCTACAACTTCTGCCACTGTTAAAAAAACCCCTCAATTTTAATGGACTGACTACAAAACCACTAAAATTCGGCACATCAATTACACCTCTGTCTGGATTTAAAATCACATTGAGCATACAGTTGAAAATTTGCATTCCAGGGTGAGAATGTGTTCCCTGTCCTATGAAAATGACATTGATTTTGAAAGAAACTAAATTTCTCTGTTCTAAATGGTAATAAAACACCAGGTTTTTAAAGAGCTAACAGATGAACAGCCACACATCAAAAAGCTGAGCTCAGAAAAAATACTTTCATTCACTAATTCTCTGATGCTTTCTCTTAGTTCATACTCTTTTTTGGTCTTCCATTTCAGAATAAAGAGTCACTTTTATGTGTTTCGTGGAAAAATATGATTTTCATAAACTTCAAACCACTTTTCCTTCCCAACTATTTTATGGAATTACATTGAGATTGACCTTTCTCACCACACTTTCGGTAGTGAAAAATGCATATTTTAATTTAAAAAATAATCCTAACCTGTTCTATTGTTAACCCCCAGTACCCAAACCAATTACTGCTTGTGAAGACCTAATCACCCCAGGGGCTTCATGAGGAAAGATTTGCACCTGAATTTGAAGGTGAAAAAGAGACCAACACATTCCCTATGTTTTTATGAAGATAGGAGCACTGAGGAAGGAGGAGAGAACTTTCCTGCAATTCCCTCGAGGCCATATTTATCATTTTTAAGGCCATCAAATATGGTTTAAAAATACAACAAC
Source organism: Sterrhoptilus dennistouni (assembly GCA_013397095.1). Taxonomy (NCBI): domain Eukaryota; kingdom Metazoa; phylum Chordata; class Aves; order Passeriformes; family Zosteropidae; genus Sterrhoptilus; species Sterrhoptilus dennistouni. Next base: position 266,112 of record VWZU01016078.1, read on the forward strand.
TAGGCAGGATCATGAGAATTTCAGCTCCACTAAACACAGACTTTTGTACTGTCATGCACTGACTTACCCTGGAGCTGTTCACTCCGTTGCCACTGGCTCAGCTTTTGAAAAGGTTTGCTGCAATTACCTCCATGGGTTCCTGGGAACTGCCTGTGCTGGGTTTTCTGCACATTTTTATATCCATCTCTGTTCATGTGAGTTTACAGATAAAAAGCTACAGCTGCGGCTGTGTACCCCAATATCAGGGTGTCCTTTCTGCTCTCCAGAGATGTGCTGCTCTGTTGGATTATGCCCTTTTCTGATGTAGAGATGGTGTTTTAAAAACTTTTATTCCATTTTCAGTCTCATGTGAAAGGTGAGACAATACAGATGTTATAACTCACACTATCACACTTTTTCTTAATTACAATACATTTAAAATTTTTCTTGACTTATCACCTTTTACTGCACAATGCTGTAAATGCCTTAAAGCCAATCATCTAAAATTTCCCTTCATAAATCCTACTACAATTAATCCTTTCTAGTTCTATTTCTCCAAAGTATCTGGTCTTATTTACAAAGCCATCCTTTAAAACTTGTTCCATTTCTTTCTCAATAATATCCATCTTATTCTATAACATTTCTAAGTCAACATTTCTTATCTCAAAGTTTACATACAAATACATACTATGTAAACCTTCTATCAAACTTTCAAAATTCTCTGCAAATCCATTTCCCACACTGCTCCAGGCAGGGTAGCAGATGGCCCTCAAATGGTTGCTGATAACCTTCATCATCTTGAGGGGTGGAATATTTGAGGAGTCAGAGCAGCAAAAGGAAAACTTGAAGTTGCTTGGCTTAAAATTGTTATTAACTGCAATTAATGTAAAACAGGACCAAAGAGTGCTCAGGAAGATAGCAAAGCACAGGGATATTAAGAGAAAAAGTCACTTTTGTCCCAAGCAAAAGAACTGTGGACTTTTTCTTAGGGAAATAATAATCACTAAACTTCAGGGGTGCTGGTCCAGCACCAGCATTATGATGTCGTAGCCTTAGCACCTTTTCTCTCTCATGAAAATCGTCAGATCAAATGACTCAAGCTTTTTAGGTATTGATAATCCTAGTTTATTGGGGAAGCTTGAAGAATAAAATGGGAAAGACTCATCTTCCACCTGCCTGGTTCTCAGGCCAGAACATGTGATAGAAATTTTCCTAGTTTAGAATTTAATTTTAAGTGTTTGTCAGTCTTTTTGTTCATTGGTTTTGTGGGTTTTTTGTTTATTTTCAGACTTCCATCTTTCAATTGCTTGTTTTAAACTTCTTGGCTGCAATCTTTAAGGCAGGGACTGCAGGGAGCTCTAGGTCCAAACTGTAACATCTCCTGTGTATGATGGGTTAAGCCTTTCCACAGTGAGACCTGCAGTAATATTTTCATAACTACTCAATTTACTTGGGAGCCTAAATTTGCATCGGTGGCTGAAGAGCTTAAATATCCTTGAAATTCAGTGGTGGCCTAAACGGTGTGGAAATTGGGACAGAGCAGTCACTCAAACCTGAGCCTACAAAGACATTTGGAGACCCAATTCCCACTGATTTCCATTTGACTTAAGCTCTTAAGTGCACTGGTAAATCAGGCTGTTAGATGAAATTTTATACTCTGACAGTGTGAGTGCAAACTGATTCTTGCAAGGTTAGTATAATTTTTTTATTTTAAACACAGTGTGTGAGCCCAGGTTATCACTTTTTAGAGTCACAGACAATCTCATTAGCAGCCTGGTTTCTTGCTTTTAAATGCTATCAGTGCAAGGAACTGAAGATGCTCCTGTGATATTGTATTTTTTTTCTCACTGAAACATCTGCCCTCTGTCCTTGGGTTTTTTTTTTTTTTTTTTTTTTTTTTTTTTTTTTTTTTTTTTTTTTTTTTTTAGTGCAGGAAAAAAATAATTTAAAAAGTAGGTTTTTATCTTTTTCTCTTGGCTCTCTTGGGCGTAGTCAGTTTTTGGCATTTTAATTGTTCCAATCCTAAACATTTAGTGCCCTGAAATCCCAGAGCCAGCATGTGGTGCTCATGCATGACAACATATGGACTAGGTTTAATAAACCCAGGAAGGACCTCCCTTTCTTTTCTCACTTTGGTGTTGAGGACTGGGAAACAGCTCAGATGAATGAATGGGGTGGAGCTCAGCTGGTGTCTCCGTGTCAGAGGAGTGACTGATTGTCACACTGTTGGTAAATGCATTTGTTTCCTGGTGTCACCCCATCCAGCCATTCTCCACAGCACCACAGAGGTGAGGTTGCATCTGTTTGGCACCGTTTTCCCAACCTTTCATCCCTGCCAAGATCCTTTCCAAACTCTTCCCTGCAAAGCAGACCCACACTAAAGCAAGCATGTTGTGGGTACTCTTCACATCCTGCCCAGCTCTGAAACTGTGGGAGTGATGCTGGGAACACCATCCAGAGTTTTAATGACATCTTTAAGGTCAACAGTTTGAGTCCCAGCTATCTAAAAGAAAACCATGAAATATTTACACCAGCAGAGTTGTGTGGTTAAGAGACACTTAAACCGTCAGGCACTTGATTTTACTGACTTTGCAGTGCATACCTCCAGGTATTTGGCATGCTCAGGGAGGTAATTTCTCTCTGGAATTTTGGTTGCACGGACATTCGTAATATACTGACTTCCACAAAGAATTGATTTCCACACAAAATTCCCTGCTTGCCTAAAACCCCTGCCCTCCAGCCACGAGCTGGCTGAATAAATATGCAGGGTTTCTTTTCCTTATGAATCATCTGTAGAACGCACGATTGGAGTCGCAAGTAAAATATCCTGGAAGTGATGTGACTGGACTGCAGAAGTGTTTTGTTAAAGGAAAAATGCTCTGTGGCTGCACTTTCAGAAAAAGCAGCAGTTTTACCTGGGGACAGAGAAAGCAGAGCTTTGGGTCTCAGTGCTTTATTCCTTGACAGATGCCAGAGATCAGGACTGCAGGGAGCACACTTGGATGGGTCAGAAGAAAGTAATTGGTATATGGAGGGTTTCACCTTGAGGTCACCAGGCTCAGCTTTGATTTGGACCATCAGGGACCAAAAAGTCATTAGTATTTTCACACTGTCCAGTGACTTATGAATGGGAGTGGGGGTGTCAGACCTGACCTCAGAGAACAAGCCCTTCTTAGAGCTGCAAGAAAGGTCATCTCAGACCCCCCCCCTCAGAGAGCCACATACCTCCAGAGAGCAATTAATTTTGTCTAAGGAGAGACCAAAAGCATTGCCGTCTGCACATGGCTATGTCTTATTATTTTTTTTTCCTAGAAAGGGAGCTAAAATCTGCCAGTCTGGACTTCAAATTTTCACACACCTAAGCCAGCTGAGAGGGATCATGCACAGGTGCACACATGAAGACACTGATATATGGACACAACCCAAACCCAACTAGGCTTGTCTGGTCTCCAAATTAATCTGTCAAGAGCAGTTTTTTTTTTTTTTTTGGTCCCAGAGTAGAAAAGTTCAGAACACACCAAATACAACCCACTTGATGCAGATTCTGTAAGTACCAAACTCCTAATTTTAAGGTCTGTTGGGCCTTATCCACTTATTTTTACCTCTTGCAACACAAATAATGTGACTAAAGTGCAGAATTTAGAATGAAATTTCTTTAAGAGATATAAAATGACAATAACTTACAGCACATTTTCCTATGGTTATTCACTTACCCTGTAAAAAAATGATCCAAACTACATAATTTACCACAAGTGTAAGGAAGTTAAATTGTACAGTCATATCCTGAAGGTGTTGTTCTTTACTTTTTCTTGACTTTTAGGAGTCTCACTTTTTCAATACAAATATTTCCTGTATTTTCTTATCCTATGTTTGCTTTGGGAGATAATAGAAATATCCAGAATGAGAAGAAAATCAATTAACTTGATTAGTTTGTGATTTACCTTTGTGATTTACTTTTCCTTCCTGACATTTATTTATATAGAAAGGAGTTTGTAGATGTAAGTTTTCAACACATTTTTTTCTTACTTACTTCTTGAAGAGTTGTGACAACACCATTTTTCTGCCATTTGTCTCTATTGCTTGGCCAATCCTTGTTTGGTTCAAAAACAAGTGTTTTTACAACTGGACCAAGGTCAAAGTGAAAACAGAACAAGATTGGGGATGGAGAAACAAGGTACCAGCCTCCACCAGCCAGTTTACCAGAATTTGAATGGACTTCAGCAGGGATTTTAATTTGCGTGTTTCTTAAATTGATTTTAATTTCCAGAAACCTGTGGTAATATTATTTTCATAGTCACATATTCCTCTCTACAGGGTAACACAGTGAGTGGTGCTGGGTATGGCTATTTCTTTCATCTCTCCCCTGAGGGACCATCCCAAGTGCCTCTCCTGTCCTTCAGTGAGAACACAGCTCACTCCTGCACAAGGTACTTGGGGAGTTTGGTTAAAGAGATTTTCCTTCAGGGAATGGTTGTGCCATCTATAATTGCAGTGGAGATTCCATGGTTCTGTGACATTTCGTGCAGCAATTGCTCCTTTAGCATCCAGGAAGAGCTATTGACTAAAGTTTTAACCAGTACTTCCCTAAAACAGAAAGAGTATTAAAAATGACATTGTAATCAGCAGATAAAGTGACATGAATTTTGAGTTAATCTGGATATTAATCTGGATTTAAAATCTCTGAGAAAGTCAAACCAAGTGCTGCATTCAGGAATGCATACATTTGGGCTGTAATCCAAGTTAGCTGAATCCAAGATAAAGAAAAGCCTTATCTGTCCAGATTCATGTCAGGCTTATCTCGAGGTAATGCTGGCTGAAAACTCATGAGCATGGGAGGGTGTTTTGTAGTAAGAACCTCAGTGGCTCTGCACACTCCTTTGTAGCTCTGATAGATCTAACACTGAAAACTTTCGACTTCGGTTTTAAGAAATAAAGTCTCATGCAGACAACTGTCGCAGATTTAAGATTTTAGATATCAAAATGATGAATGGAAAAATCTGCTCAGCAGGACATGGACTGTAAAGGAAGAGTCTCCATGGCTTTCTCTCCTAAACAGGCACGGGTTGCTGGTGTACCCAGAGTATTTGCCAGACAGTCGTGTTCAGTTCAACTACTTCACAGCCTGGAGCTGCCACGGGGGAGCACAGGTATGTTTGTCCCCACTGCTTTCTGTCATGCCCAGGATCTTTCCAAGCATCTCACCTCCACACTGACTAAAAGCTCTTGTGCCTGTATGTCCATGTCCCTCACCTGCAGGCTCCTGTTTCAATGAAAGAGGCAGAAACTTGATTTGTGTGAATTCTTTTTTGCTGCAGAGTCAGTGCTACTTTCACCAGGTGGTGTTCTCTGTAATCATCTGGCATCTGTCTGCCAATGTAATAATGGAATTTTAGAATGCTTTGCGTTGGAAGGGACCTTAAAAACCGTCTCATTCCCATCTCCCTGCAATGGGCAGGGACACCTTCCACTAGATCATGTTGTCAAATAAAAAATCCTCCAAGATCTGAGCTGTTCATGAAGATTGCAATAGGTAGTTATGTTACCTTTATAGAACTGATGACTTCCATGGGATCTTTTTTTATTATTATTGAAAATTTTCACTTTTTATTTATTTGAATTTGTCTAGCTTTGCTCTCCAGCTAATATTGCTCACTATTAATTAGTCTGATTTTAAAAAGCCACTTCACCCTTTATGATGTCACACTTTTACCCCATACTCGCAATTTGGACTTTGTGATGCTATTAATTCCTGTCTGATGACCTAAACATTTTTAATGTGTTTCTCTGTAAGGTTTTATAGCCTCACCCATCCCTATGACTCTTCCTATAAAGGTGTCCAATATTTCAGTGTGATTTTTCAGGCTGATGTATTCTCTTTCTGGCAAAGGTTATTTGTATGAAAAGAAATAAAACAAAAGGGTGATTTATAGGTTTGATGTTGTTGTTGTTGGTTTTCTCTGCATAACTTGTAATTTCTTTTTATGTGACTGACCTAGAATACACAGATAACTAAATTTATTCTGCTTCTTTCCATGGGCTCCCTTTAGAAACAATCTTCTTTCTTTTATGTGGAAATGTTCAAGATTGGGTTGGATGGGGCATGGAGCAGCCTGGGATAGTGGAAAGGTGTCAGTGGCCATGGCAGGGGCTGGAATGAGATGGTCTTTAAGGTTCCTTCTAACCTAAACCATTCTATTATTCGATTATTATTATTATTATTATTATTATTTTCCTTTTGTGCAGATTTTCAGTGGCAGGAACCTTGAACTCCAGCATTTCTGGATTTCTTCTTGCAAAGACTTTGGCATTGACATCGTGGAAAGCCTGGGAAACGTCTCTGTTTCTGACAGTGTTTTAAATGGACACCTTGGGCAAAAGGTAAGGACTGCAGGGAATATTTCAATGCCTCTCATGTCTCACAGCAACATTTCAATAAGAATTTAGAGAAATAAGAAAGCAACCTGGAGAACAGCCCCTACTCCATGGCAGCTTGGGATGAGCACATCTTTTCATTTCAGAATGGTTTTAAAGATTTAAAAGATTTTTTTTTTAACAAATTTGAAACAAGGACTCTGGTTTTTTTTCTATTTTCATTAGAAACTACTAAAAGATTTCACACTATAAGGCATAATCCTGTATATTCTTTCTAAAACAACATTCAAAAGGGAAAGCAAAACCATAAACACCGAAAACTGAAGGATTTTAGCAAGATAATTACAAATTTTTTTCCTACTCATATTTTTTTTCTAGGATTAATATTGTCTCAGAAAAATCTTGGAATTTCACCAAACCTGACTTTTTGAGAGTACTCATAATAATTCTTTAATCAAGCTTTTCTAACACAAATTCCTATACACCTTTTGCATTTAGCACCATATAACCATGCACAAGTGGGTTTAGTTTAGTGATTAGAGAATACTGAGAGGGAACACCAGCTTTGGTTTTTATTCTTGTTAGCACTTTGGTTTTCTCTTCTCTCTCTCAGCATCATTAGTTCCCCTGGAACACAGGGTGTTACTTTTTTTACTTGAGAATGAAAAATACCAACAAAATGTAATTTTATTTATGCAGTAAATATGTTCTTCTTCCATTATTTCTTTAGGCAGCTGGACATAGTCCTTTGGGTGCTACCAGGTTGTTAACAGATTAATAACATGGATAACAATGGAATTTTAGTTACAACTGGCCACAGATGCTTGTTCATGATTTTGAGGTCTTTTTTTTTTCCCTCCTACTCAGTTTTCTATTGTTGTTTATTAAATTAATTTTCTCTCTGACTGGCAGAAAAAAAAAAAATATTTTAAATGAGTTTTCTTTAGAAGCCCACAGAAAGAAACCTCCTTAGCAGATCTGTTCTAAGTAGATAATTCAGATAAAATCCTGGCTTCACCTGTCCAACCTTGAAGTGTCTCAGTGATGTCCCAGTGAATTTCTCTGACACCAAGGGGTGGATGTCTTTGTTTTTGCTTTGCAGGACCCATGGAAGGACTCCAAAAAGGGGGTTAGAGTTAGGGTGTTGTACTTGCTAAGAGATTTAGAGGCACTCACACTGTGCCTTGTTTCTTGCAGTATCTCAGGGGGGTGATTATCTTTGATTATCTCTTTGATAAGAGCCTCCTTGTCATAATTTACATCTTAATCTATGTAATTCTTCTCCCTTTAATAATGATGTCTCTTTAAGATTAATTAAAACTTTATGACATTAATTTAATGGGAACCTTGGATATTCCTCTCTGTTATCCCTTCCATTTTTTTGGGAAAAAATATTTTTAAAACAGGATTGTTTTCTGGAAATATCAGGGCATTGGAAAATTGAGGCTTTGAAACTTTAGTGACAGGGCTAAATCCAGGACCTGTAAAAGCCAAATGAAAGATTTTTGTTAACTTCCTAGACATTCAGAAAGCCTCCTCCACGTTCTCATTAAGCAATTCATTGTCTTTGTGGGACCATTTAAGGAGAAGCATTTCTTCCTGGAAAAAACAAGAGTTCTAAGACACACAAGGGAGGAATTATTGTCTCACAGTGGTCTCTTTGCTACTTAAAAAAAAAAATTAATTTAAAAATAGAGAAAATTGGGTGGGATGGAAGAACCAGAAGTGTAAGAAAAAAGCCAATAGGGTTTTTTTTGAGCAATTTGTTACCAAAGACCAGGGATTTCTGCTTAGCAGTGACTTGGAATAGGATGGCCCAAGGACCAGGACTATCACTCCTGATGTTTCGACCTCAGAATAAAACAGCTGATGGAACTACTGTGTCTTACAATGATTGAAGAGAGTACCTTCTCTTCGAAGTAATAATCTACTTGTCAGAGTCCATTACATTCTTCTTTTTCAATTTCCAGGTGTTTTCACATAGGGTGGATTTCTTGATTGATTCTTTACTATGGCTTTTGAGATTTATTCTACAAGTATTCATTGGCCTCAGAAACAGTACCACAGACTCCTGCCAGCCCTTCTTCCTCCAGGCTGCTCACTAAGTCTACCTTTATTTCCAGCCCATTTCCAGGACAGTTTGGCAGAGGGCAGACTAAAATCATCCCAAAATCCAGTTTGTCCCATTGTGGTTTTCATCTCCCATGGCTTTTGTTCTTCTTTTCTGTTTCTTTAAGTTCTAATAGACCCTGAAGTCTTCAGGAGCTTTCCAGAGAGCCTGGCATAAGTGCATCCCTATCCCAAATCCCACAAAATGCCTTTGAATCTCAGCGCTCAGGTTTTCCTTAGAATAGAAGTAAGAATGGTCATCTTTGCAGAGTAGGAAAAATTCCCACTTGCTGGACAAAAAAGGTAAAGAAAAATGGAGCTGTAAATTTCACTCACTGTGGTTTTTAGTGGATTCATTCTCCCCAGGGAATGTACTCTTTCCTCTCCCTTCAAATGTCCAACCATAGCTACTGTGCAACAACTCAAACAAAGGGCAACAAGCTGCCCTTGAGAGTGATGCTATCACCTGCTTCAAGAGAGGAATTAGATGGGTGTTGTCAGAATTTGCCAAATAATAGCTCACATCTGTCCTTTAAACCTCACATCTATGGGCAATCACACTCTTACTTTCCCAGCTGCTGCATCCTGGATTCTCTGTTTCTGGCCATCTTTATGGCCAGGTTAGACAGAACTTGGAGCAACCTGGGCTTTTGGAAGATGTCCCTGCCCATGGCAGGGGTTGGAATGAGGTGACTTTTAAGGTCCCCTCCAACCCAAACCATTTTAGGACTCTTATGATTCACACAGTGATGTTTCCTTCATTTCAGGATAGGACCTGTATGTCTGCAGGACTAAAGACTCCCAAAAGATACCAGCTCTTCATCTCCAACACAACTTTCAGGAACTTTGATGTGAACACGTGCACAGCCATCAGGACTTGTTCTGGCTGTTACAGAGGGCAGGGTGAGTCTGATTTATATTTATTTCTCAAGATTCCCAAATCCCAACTTCCCCTCCAATTACAAGTTCATAGTTTCCACAGATGAACATTGATAACTCCTCTGCATGGGCTGAGATTTCAGGTTCTCCCCAGTCTTTCTGGGTATGGCTTCATCACTCAGTTGAAGCCACATATTGCATTTATTTTAAGACATACCTAGTTTGATTTTTGCACTGATACAGTTTTCTCAGTGGAAACCAGTTTTATACACTGCCTTGTTTCTGCATCTTCATTTTGGGAGGTAAAATTTCAAGAGTGATGATTTCTTTAAAAGCTGTGACACAACATCTCAGAGTTTCACTGAGCTGCTACTTCAGGCCAGCCTAAACCTGAGGCAAATTTACCTAGGATAATGTGTAAACTAAGCATCCTTCTGAGCTTTGAAGGGGGACTCAAAGGCTTTTTGAAAAATTTTCCAACTGAAATTGCCTCTTGTATTGTAATAAAATGTATTTATATATACATGAAGACTGCTCTACAATAACATAGAAGAGAAAAAGATTTCAGGGGATGAGACCGAAAGACAGAAGGAATAGTAAAATCTGGCTTAGTCAGGCTAAAACTGGGAATAGGACAGCCAAATAGTAACCCATGTGTTGTATGGACACTCCTGCCAAAGCAGATTTATTACAGTCCATGGGACAATGGTTTTCTGACATTTCTGTAAATATTAATGTGCTCATAAACTTTAGCCTGCATGAATATTCATCTTTTTTTGTAGCTATCTGTGTTTCAGTAGTGAAAAAATCCTCCAGACTCACTTTTCAGCCAAGGTTTTTTTCTGCCAGGTGCTGCCAATACGCAGAAGAGTCAAGTACATTTACACAATGTATTTACCTCTAAAACATTTACCTTCAAAGAAAGGCAGACAGGATCTATAACAATCATTGTCATGCAGTCTGTAATTCTGGCTGTGGGGCCTGTGAAGAAGTGTTTGGAGTGGCTGAGGAGATGCTGGTAGGGCCAGGAGCAGCACCTGGATCAGGAGAGGCTGAACCACAGTCACAGCAGGGTACTGGGCAAGCTTGGTCTGGCCATAGCACAGCAATAGCTATTTCTACAACCATCTCTACTTATTTTCCTGGATCTCCCAATTATTTTTTTTTTTTGAGCCATCAGACATTTTTCCAAAGGCAAGGTGGAATGAAGTTTTTCTCTTTTCCTCCAGAGAGTTGTCTTCAGGCCTGTTACATGAGGTGACCATTCTATTCTTTTTGAAATGTTGCTTATCATCCACAGGTGGGTTTACAGTGACAGCTGAACATCTGACCTTTACCAATTCCCCTTTCCAAGTGTCCTTCCCCTTCCCTCACTCTGCCATCCTTGAGGATCTTGATGGCTCCACCACGGGACAGAAGGGAAGTCATGTCCTGCCTTCCTCAGATATCCTGGCAGCATCTTGCACAGCCAGTGCCAACTTCAGCCAAGCTTCTGGTGGCAGTGTCTGTGACAGTGACCTTGTTTTCCATCGCATGGCTCTTCATTTGTAAGTAATTGTTCCACCTCCCAAAATACAGAATGGGTTTTGCTTCTATTTGTTATGCTGAGATTGCTGCTGGGTCTGAGCTCAGTCCCAGGGTTGCTGCCTCTCTGCTTGGTCCTAAACTAGGTCTAAAGCCTGAGCAGTGGCATCTCTTAATCTGTTGTGCTGTTTCTCATGGCCTGTCACTCCATGGCAGAAGGACAAGGATCTCCTGGGGATGCTGTGTCAGATCTGGCATCTCACACTGAAGTATTTGATAGCTTGGGAAATTAGAGAGAACTCTAATAATAATCCAGTCCTGGGGAACAGCCAGGTTGTTCCCATCAGCTTTGGTGTCTGTACAGCTCCCAGTTCTGTTCCAGTTCACTTATCTCCCCAAGCTGGAATTGTCCCTGCCTTTCACCAGCTGGCAGCTAAGGGGATCCAGTGGAGAAATGCTGTTCACCAGGAACTGCCACCACTTCTATCACCCAGCAACGACATTTGCGAATTTCTGACATAAGAAAAAGAGTGAAAAAGACTTAGAGATCTAAACATCACTCCTACTTTTCTTCCCATGCTCATCTTCCCTTCCTAGTCCCCTGCTCAGCATTTCACTCTCCTTTTGAAGTACAAATCTGAACAATTGTCCATTTTTTGCTGTCTCAGGTGAGCAGTACATGGGCAGAAATCCTGAAGTGTTCTTAACAGAGGGCTGTCAATTATTCATGTCTGCCTCATAATTCATGTTTTAGAAAAAGGAGAGGGAAAACCCCAACCCCTTCCCAAGTAGGAAAAAAAACGAATCAGTTTTTCCATTGAAGGAGGAAACTATAAGACTTTGAGCTACTCAAAATGCAGGCTTTGTGTGTGGTTACTGTGTTTCATAATGAAACCAAAAGTCTGCAAAAATTTAAAAGCTTGGAGTCATTCTGGTTTAACTAAAAGGATACTGGGTAGAAGGCAAAATAAAACTGTGCTTGGTGTCTTTCCTAAGCAGTTAACCATGAGATGTGGGGGAAATGAATTCTCTTTTTAGTCTGTGTATACCTTGATGAAATGGACCGTAAGATCTTTGGGCTGATGATGTGTGGGTGCTTCTCTAAATGATGCCTGTAGAAGGATTTGGGTCCTTTTGGGTAGTGCCACAGTGTAATTATTAATAATTCAAAACAGTTAATATATTTAATACACCCTGTTTCTCCTGCCATCAGAAGGTGGGTAAGGAGCAAGAACAGGCAGGAGTTCATCTGTGTCATTGCTGTTAACTCTGGAAGACTTAACCTGACCTAAATTTTGTCTTCCCAGTAAACTGCATGAGAATTTCCCTGGAAGTGCTCAAGACTAAGTTAGACAGGAGCAACCTGGTCTACTAGAAGGTGTCACTTCCCATGGCAGGGGATTGGAACTGAATGAGCTTTAAGCTCCCTTCCAATCTAAATCATTCCAAGATTCATGATTAGTCATACCTTCATAGACTTCTCAACTAAGGTTTTATTTCAAGCAAGTCCCCTTTATTTAGCTTCTTTATTATTCATCTGTGTGCGCTGGGAGTCAATTTACATCAAAGATCCTTGGCAGCCTGAGAAGAAGAAGAAGCAGCCAGCTGTTAGCCTGTCCTCCTGAGGACTGTGTACTCAGCAGAGTAACCCCAGAGACTGTGAGCATCCTCTCTGTGCTGCTTCCAGATCCTCTCTCCCGAGCAGCTCCCAGCAGCCAAATCACCGTCATGTTAAGTTGAAAGACTGTCAGATCCAGCCAGATGAGTGTGGTGAGTCAGGGAGGCTTTGTTCAGTTGGATAGAGCTCCAAAAGGAACCTGGGAGAGGACGAGGATGGGGAATAAAAGGAGCTGGAGGGGATGAAAAGTAAAAGCCAATTAATAAAATATCTATGGCATGACCAGAGGATGAGGGAGTGGGAGAAGGAGAATGGGTGAATTTTATCCAGATGTATTTGGAGAGTGTTTGCAATAAAAAGGAAATAGTTTAGGATTAATACAGCAAAACATGACTAGGAGCAATTGGCAGAGGTTGAGTAAAGAGAATAAAGATAGGTGGGTGACAGGAAAAAAAATTCCTAACAAGTTCCTCTTGGATCCATCTCATCTCAGTGAAAAGACAAAAGCACTCTTGCTTGCCTATCTTTAGTTTCTGACAAGAAAGGTGTTAAAAATCTCTCTGGAAGAAATCTTAATATTGTGCTCGACCAAGGCATGGACTATAAGACCTGTCAGGTCTGCAACTTGAATTTTCAGTGTTGCTCAAAAAAACCAAAACATGAGAGGCTTGAGATAGTGAGGGTTTTTTTGCTTATCTTGAATTTCAGGCATGAAATTCCAGTTCCAAAAATCTTGAATGTTGAGGCAAATAATGCATTTTAAGAGGGGAGACCTAGTATGGCAACCTCTATCTCAGCAATTCTCAGGATCATTCCCTGACCCTGAGGGTAACTGGCAAGAATTGGACATGGCCATATTTTTAACTGTCTCAGTCTCCAAAACATCAGGGATGTTGCATCAGCACTAACCTTAAGGAAAGATCCCCTGCCTGGGAGCTGTCAGGGATAGGGCTGTTTGGTGCCAGCCAAAAGAATGTCTGGAACAACGTTAATTATTTATGATACAATGTGGGCAATTGACTCTTTATCTTTGTGCTGTTTAATTTACCAGAACGCACATGTGGTATTGACACTTTCCCCCAAAATAAACTACATGTTTGGGAGAAAAAGACTGTTTTGTTAGAAGAAAACTATAAAAGCTTTTTTATGAAAAGGAAAACTACTATCTTGAACATTTTGTGACTCCCTGTCCTGAACTACTTCACTCAACAACTTCCAGGGAAATGGGGATCCATTCCCAAGCTCGCGCTGCTGTAACAAAACCCTTCTTCACAAAGTCCAGTTGAAAGTTAAACTAATGTGTCACGTAAGCACACTTTAAAGAGGGGTTTTATGTCTTTTAAAAATGTAATTGGAGCTTATAAAAGTCTTTATAAATTTATATGTGAGAAAGTTATTGAGTAGTCTGAAGCACAGCTTATGCTGAGGCACAGCACAGCATGGCTGCAGGCTAGAAACGGCTGCTCCAAATGCCACTGCTACCCATATTATCATGAAACTATGAATCTCTATTAATATTAAAACAAATTTTCATTAAAAAATTGTCATAACATGATTAAGTGACTTTCAAAGTTTCTTCACATTATGCATAATTTTTACAAGAGGAGAGCATTAGAATAATCTGCAGCCTGGCAGCTCCTCGTGGCAAAGGGGACTCCAAACACTTGGTGGCTGCCTCTGCCCAAAAGGGAGTTTCCCCTCTTGGTCCCTCAAATTTGCTTTCTTTTTCCCACTGGGGAAGCCTTGGACTTGCTCAACATCAGTCTTGTAGTTCAAGCCTTTTATTATCTCCCTCTTCTCCTGAAGAGCAAGTCTAAGTTTTTAGGTTTAATTCCTAGTTCAGCTCTAACATCCTCTCCTGTGTGATGCATTTCTGCTGCAAAACCATCCATGGCTGATGGAATAGTATCCCCCCTACCTCTGTGTCTTTGAGTCTTGAAGAGAGTTTAGATGGTTGCTCTAGATTTGCTTTTCCTTTGATATTTACTCTCTGTGGTGCCTTCAGCTGAACATCCCCCTGCTGTGAAACACCCTGAAGACCACAATTCTTCTCTCAGTGTCCTCAATCACTCTCTTGTCGTGTGTCCATCTCATGTACATGATTGCACCCACACAGGGGACAGCTTACATAGTCACTTGTCCTCATAACCCATCCTATGAGAGCTCCTGTGATGTAACATAGAAGGCAAATATTAAATTATTGACTGTTCAGTTACCAACTCATCAGCTCAGATTTAGAGATCCAGCTTTTACTCTGCTGCATTTCTGGCATTTCAGACATCCCACCAAGAGAAATTTGTTTCCCTGTAGAGGCCACCTTTCCATTCACCCTGCAGTCAGGGGTATGGGCAGCAAAGACAGATCCTGCTCAGTGTTATGGGTAGGCAAGACATTTCCTCAAGACTTCTCCCTCAGCTTGACCATCATGTGAAGTATTTCCAAGTGGGGGGAGATAAATTTAATGTTGAGGCAACATTTTTGCTGGCCCTAAGCTTTCTTTCCTTGCAAGGAGAAATCTGGAAAGTCTGTTGGATTCTTCTCATGGCCTGGATGGATCAGAGCCAAGTGCATCAACTGGGGCTTGCTGTAGTAACCAACATATTGATCCTAAAATCACAGAATGGTTTGGGTTGGAAGGGACCTTAAAGATGATCCAGTTTCACCCCCTGCCATGAGCAGGGACACCTTCCACTATCCCAGATTGCTCCAAGCCCCATCCAACCTGGCCTTGGACACTTGCAGGGACTCTCCAGAGCTCTACCTGATGTGGGAAAGGCAGAGTGACCAAATGGTCCTCCTCTGGTCTTCGCTATGATCACACTGCAGACATCTGAACTGTTTTCCTACCAGCTACCTTCTAGCTCAGGATTTCTGTCTGATTTTAGTTTTTCTGAAAATATCAGCTTATAAACTGTAGGATCTGGGGAAATGTTTTAAGAACACAGGGGATTTTGGAAGTCAGGGGTAGAAAACTGAAATCCTACTCTGAATGAATCCACGTTGGCTTGTCAGTCACAACCTTTTCTATTCCTGGGAAACCATCTCAATTCTTCTTTCACTTAAAATTCAGCCTGTGGTGGTGACTCAGGATCAGGGTCAAAGATCTGCTTATTTCCTAAAAGACTCATGCATAAAAAAAAACCAAAACACTGCTACTAAGGATTCATAATAAAAGACAGATTTGAATAATGAGCTTGATACCTCAACAAAGATACACACATTTAATGAAAACAGCTGAAAATTCTTAGTTCTTGGCAATTAAAATAAAGTGAACTGGTCTGGGGCCCAAGATTAAACCTGTAAACTGTTTGATATGGTCATAATTTGGAATTAGCCTCCCTTTGGCCAACAATAAACATGGACTCTTGATATAAACATTTGATGTCCCATTTGAAGTTCAATGCTAAATTGTTTCCTGTTTTTGAAGAGGGATAATCATAATGGATTGTTACACAAACAGAAAGCATTTAGAGCTAAACCGAGTGCCTGCCTTCATACACACAGATATGGACCCTTAGGATAAATAAGTTAATGGTAAACACAAACAGGAGAGTTAATATTTGCTCTACTCCATCTTGTTTGATTGGCTTAACAAATCCTTTGTGGCCCATATCTGTCGAGTAGTTGTACACAATACATTTGAGCTAAATTACATAACAGTTTATACAGTCACAATTGGTGAATTGTGGCTCAGACTGTAAAGCCCTATCCTGTAATCCTGCCATATTTCTAAAGCAAATTGCTCCTTAATTGAAACCTGCTTCGATATAAAAATACAGCCTTTACAATGAGTCATCCTTTTTTTCCCCCTTACAGTTTGTAAAGGCTTCCAGCAGTTTAAAGGGAGGGTTAATTTTGCATTAAGACCATTGCCTCCTAGTTTCTTTCAAATAAAGCCAGGAGAAGTTCAGGGGAAGGCTCTTTCCTCTGATAATGAAGTTCTCCACGTTAATGATGCATGCAGGCTCCCTCGGATCCTCTGAATTAGAAATACTCGTGTAAGTCAGGCTCTTCTACTTCATTAGCATTAAAGAGAGGTAGATTGGTGGCTATTTAGGGCACAGTGAAATCACTGGCTATTTAGGGCAAATGGAAATGGTGCTAATTGTGGCTGGTAATTCCATTAGTAGGGTACTTCCATTTTGGTGCCTTTTTGGCGTGGAGGTGAAAAAAACCCAACACACTGACACGCTTTCAAGGGGAATGGATCTCAGGCTTATGGTGTCCTTGCACCAGTTAACTTGTGCACTGAGCTGAGAAGCTTTCTAGGTTCCCCAAATTTTTGGCTTGGTTGTGGGCAGCATGTCAGGAGTTGGAAATGAATTTATGGGTGAAACACCTCAAGCAATGTATGTAAAAGATAAAGACACAACATTCCAGGTCAGGAAAACCCAAGAGATTTCAGGCCATAAGGTATCTCCTGCTCCTTTCTTTCCTGGGTCATGAACTGGCTTTTAGCTGAACATGACCCAAGTGTGCCCAGGTAGGCAAGAGACCAATGGCCCATGGGCTGTCCCAGCTCTAGGGTGTCCAGCAGGACCAGGGCAGAGCCTGTCCCCTGTGCTGGTACTGCTGGAGCACCTCCTGACAAGAGGGACATTGAGGGGCTGGAGCATGTCCAGGGAAGGGAACGGAACCTGAGAAGGGGCTGGAGCACCAGGAGTACCTGAGGGAGCTGGGAAAAGGCTCAACCTGGAGAAAAGGAGGCTCAAGGGGGACCTTGTGGCTCTGCACAACTCCCTGACAGGAGGGGCAGCCAGGGGCGGTCAGGCTTTGCTCCCAGGGAACAGGGACAGGACAAGAGTACATGGCCCTAAAATGCACCGGGGGAGGTTTAGATTGAATATTAGAAAGAATTTCCCCATGGAAAAGGAGGTCAGGCATTGAAATGGGCTTCATGAGGCTGTGGTGCTCATAACTGTCTAAAAATGAGTTAAGTCTCCATGCCTGGAGAGATTTAAAACACATGTAAATGTGGCACTTTGCGACATGGTTTAGAGGTGGACTTGGCAGTGGAGGGTTAATGGCTGAACCTTATGATCTCAGAGGTCTTTTCAAACTTAAACAATATTATAATTCCATAACTTGTCTAAGAAGACACACAGGAAAAGATATATTTCACTTAACTGTAGCCATCTGGAAGTTTGCTATACACTTTGAGATATTTATTTGGGGTGTTCTAAATATTGGTCTCCAACATAAATGGATTCACAGTTAAATCACTGGTTAGTGAATTCATGTTCCCATTCACTAGCTATTGGATCTACATGGCTGGTGTGGAATTGCTAACCTTCTGACAGGTCAGACTTGTATCCCAGCAGGATTGTCCCTTCCAGGCTTTCTTCTCTGTCTTTACTTCTCCTGAAAGTATTGGGGAGAGTCCTCCAATAAAAGTGATTCAAGCTGTTCTCCTCAGAATCCTCCAGCAATGAAAATTAAAATAAATAAAGAGTAAAACCATGTAAATTGATGCTGCATTGAGGATGGGTCCGAGTCTCTGTCACTTTCTGCGACATAAGACACCTTCTGCTGTGCAAGAGAGTTTTGCATTATGTGTGGTGTTCTTCTGCTGCTAGAAATGTTCTCCTGAATACCTGTGCAGGTGCTAATCACTGTGGCAATAATGTGCTTGTTGTCATTTACTTGCTTAATTAGCAGCCTAATATCCTGGTCCAGTTAATGCCCATAAGAGGAGGTTTATTAGTGGTACAAAAGCTGTTTAAGCCTTATAAACTCCTTCCAGTTTCATTGGTCTGCCAATATCTTCTGGTTGAGTGATTCTTTGCTGATTCACACTTCGCTTTGCCACTGCTGTTTTTTCAGCTGAATGTTTCTGGGTAACCAGAAACCGCTTTGACAAAGTGACAGACACTAGAATAACAAAAACAAAACCAAAACAAAAAAAACCCCATTAAAAATCCCTGAACTGATTTTAAAAGAGAAAAGAAAAATATATCTGGGATGACTGCCTTGCTGCTTTTGCATCATCTCCAAAGCACAAGGGGGAAATAAAAGCAACAAACCAACTAAAAAATTGAAAATACAGGCAAATTGCAGGATGAGTTTTAGCACTGTCTTGGGTTAGTTTGCCATACCCAGTCTGAGAGGTTAGATAATATGCTGAGATGTGTAGTTTTAAGGTAATGCTTCAAATATTGAGAAAAATTATTCAAGGGATGCTTAAAAGAGGTGACTTTTTAAGCGTAGTATAAGCTCAAATGTCAAAACTGAGAGTAGTCTACTGCAACCTTAAATCTAAAAGGTATATGACCCCTCAAGATATCAGTGCTAATATTGATCTGTTCAGTAAGGGGTTTTTCTCTTGACTAGACTGGTCATAAATTAGGATTGCAAAGTTGTAGTGAAAAGGTGGGGTTGAATTCTCATTTGGATGCTCAGAAGAACTGCTGTGCTATGAGTTTACCAATTTTGTGTAGGATTTAATCAGTCTGCAACAGCCCCAGCTTTGACTACAGGCAAATATCAACTCCTCGAATTACACAGGATTTTTGTATTTTTAGGCTCAGGGAAACTTTTGACCACTCAAATGGGAGTGAAGAATCACAGAACCACAGAATGGTTTGGGTTGGAAGGGACCCTAAAGTTCACCTCATTCCACCCCCTGCCGTGGAAAGGGACACCTTCCACTAGACCAGGTTGCTCCAAATCCCACCCAGCCTGGGATGGGGCTAATAACAAAACTCCATAAAATTTATTGAAGATCCTAAAAGTTGAACCTGAGGCCCATGAGTTGGTGGAGGGAAAATATTATGTCAATGTAAAGTTGGTACTCTGGGTGTTTGCACTTCTCTGCTTTCTTCCTCTTCCTTTATTCCTATGTGCTGTATCTCTCCTTTGCTATTTCTTTTACAGCACTTGAAGCAGAATATTGTTTCTTATGGCATTTATAAGGAATTACAAAAATGTAGACAAATTCTATGGGAGATCTGGCACAGCTACTGTAATTAAAATAAAAATAGAACAGTAAAGGTTGCAAAATGACAGAATTCAGTGCAAAAATGTAATTACTTTTTTTTCTTTTCCTGCAGAAAAGAGGCTCCAGACATTCCCTATAATTTAAATGTGACTGACAGTAGGAATAAGACAAGTACAATCAATTATGTCCCTGATACTTTATCAAACCTGTATGGCTGGATGGCTCTTCTCTTGGATAAAGAGACTTACACACTGACATTTGACAACCCTTTGGTCAGCAGACAGCTCCAGGTAACACGGGAAGGTTTTATAATTTCAAAATTATATCTGGGAGAGATAATCACACTTTCATCTCTTTGGATGAACACAGAGAAAAAAAAAATAGAGTTAAGTGCAGTGAGAAAGTCTCTCTGTATTTATAGGCTTAGATAAGATGACTGATAAGCTCTCTCTTATCTCTTAGATAAGCTCTCAGTAGTCACCTGGAGCAGGAAGGTCATGGAATCATGGAATGACTTGGATTGGAAAGGACTTTAAAGGTCATCCAATTCCAATCCCTGCCATAGGCAGGGGCACCTTCCACTAGACCAGGTTTCTCCAAGCCTCATCCACCCGGCCTTGGACACTTGATGATTTTGGATATCTCAGGTGAAAGTTCAGTGTGGTGCTTAGGAACCAACAGGATTTTTTTACTGCTTTAAGTCATGTCGAAGTACAGTTTTCAGAAGACATTGTTCATCCTCACCTTATCAAGGGGAGTTGATTTTTTTTCTGCATTTACCATCACCTCCTGATTAGTTTTACATCTTTTTTCATGTCTTCAACACATATTGCCTGTGAGGAGCACCATCCTCTTTACCTCTTTGTGCTGCACTCCATGGAGCTCTACAGACTCAGACATGTTTCTTTTGGTTCCCTCTTCTCCAGTATTCAGTGACATTTAGCAACTTCAAGGCTGGGAATTACCTGCTGGTGGAACACAAGGATCTTCCTGCTCATCTTGAGGCTGTGGTGTCCTGTGGGACAAGGAGGGGACAGCCACTCCAGTTGCTACCTTCATATGGACATCACAGGAGCTGTGATTGGCATCTTGACAGCAAACTGGGGAAGTTCACCTATTTGGGTAAGTGTAGTATGAGGGTTGCAATAAATATTTGTGATCAAGAATGGTGACAGAGCTGGTGTCTCTTTAATTTAAACCCCAAATCTACTCAAGGCCAGCTTTCAACAGACCTTCAATAAGTGAGAGCTCCTTCAAAATGTTGATCAAATAGGTTAAGTGCACATCAGGTCCATCCCTAACTGATCTATCTGATGCCTGACCTAGCAACAAAAGGAATGCACCAGAAATAGTGGGTGATGTGACATCAGTTGCATTTGAATTGGGTTTGAGTGGGAAAGGCATTAAATTCCACTAATTACCTCTGTTGTCATCTGGTCCTATATCACAGGTATCATGAATAAATCATGGTCATCTTGCTAGGCTGAGCACACTGAAGGCAGTAAGATTTTTGGGAGAGAATTTTTCCTGGACCTGGAAACTTCCAAAGACATCTTAGACCTTTGCCTATTTGACTTTGTGCATGAGATCATGGAGTGTGCTGGTCTTATAGTTTTTTTTAAGAAATGGACATTTTCCATAATTCCCATTATCAAGCAAATAATTTTATAAATGTCTATGTTCTATGTGTCAAAAGCAAGGTAGGGATTGTTGCCTTTATTAATAGCAGCAGAACTAGGAATCACAGATATATTTTGGTGTCTTTGAGAAGATTAACTTCTCCTTCATGATTCATACCAGGAAAGTAAAGATGATTTTCATTATAACAGATTATTTATCACTCTTCTGTTCCATTAAATTTCATGAATTTCCCTTGATTTTGCACTACTGAGATGGCATGCAAATGGCTCTCATGTTGGATACCTTTAGAACAATCATTGTGACAATGGAGAGGACAACACACTTGGAATGAGGGCAGGCAATAAACTGAGCTTGGTCTGACAACACTAAAAATCAGCCAATGTGGAAAATCACATTTGTGGAGAAATGGGGAAGCCCAAACCTTCACCTCAGTCTGAGGCTTATACTTACTGTGTCCACCTCTGGTCCTTCAGCAACTGCCACAATAGCTTGTGTTTAACATTTTAGCTCTAAAAATGGGCTGGATGTATGAAGGTTTCAAATAATAAAAGATCCCTGTACTTGCTAAATCCCAAACTGTACTGGTCACCATCTGGGAGTCTGCCTGGTCTAGGCCAAAGCTGTGCCAGGAATTTGGCCAGCATTATAACCATGTAGATTATTGGGGTTCTGAGCTTAGTTCCGTGACCTGGACCTGTTTAGATACAGTTCAGGTTTAGATTGGCTACTATAAATTTAGCTGTCGTGTCTAAGCCTTGCCAGAGATCTAGTCAAATATTTACTGAAAGAAGAAAAATGTTTTATTATTTCTGTTTACTAACAGAGTAAATTTGCTCCTTCAAATATAAAAGATGACTGCATTTCAGTTTGCATATCCTGAATTGCACTGTCAGAGAAGCATGGGAAAGCTCAGAGGATGGCATCTGTAGCTTGGCCTCTGCTGTTGAAAATAGAGGAGATGACAGTCTTGGGAAGACTGGGACAAAAGTGGTCTGGCCAGCATCTGTCACTCTTGCATCACAGACACTTTCTTCTCCTCCTCTTGCCTTACTTTCATCCTTATTTTTATTAAATGAAGAGCTTGTTGTGGTTCCTCATTATAACAGAGAGAGAAACAATCAACCAAAGTACAGGAGGGGAAATTTATGAAAATGCCCTAACATGTATAATTCATCCTGTGAACATTTTCTGCGAGGACTTTCTTAGGAAGTGAGATCAATAATTCAGTGTCAGGTATCTAATATCTGTGTAGGGTAAAAGTTTAAAACAAAGCAAGCAGATTCCCGGCCCTAGTGTGGGATTTAATTCTCTCATTCTCTCCACTGTGCAGGCGGAGAGGGTGAGGATAATTAGCCAGGAGAACAGATTCATGGCATGTGGTGGACTTTCCATCACTCAGGGTCTTTAGAAGATGCTTGGCCGTCTTTTCAGGGAAATATGCTCCAGCTCTGCGAGAAGCTATTAGAAACCTCATGAGGTGAGATTCATGCTCTGGAGGAGGTCAGGGAAAGCTGCCACAATAGTCCCTTCTGGCCTTAAATCCCCACCAAGTCAACCCACCCACCCGGAGAGGGCAAGGCTAGAAGGTCTGGCCTTCAGAACCTCTTCCCACCTAACTCTGCAAGTTGGCTTTTTTAGAATTTTATTTTAAAAAAATATATATTTACATTTAACTCTATGAAATAATTAGCCAACTAATTAATCCCGTTTACAAGCTTTGTCGGATTCTTCAGCTGTCAGTCATGCCCGAGCCCGGGGCCGGCGCTGAGTCTCAGCTCCCTCCTCCATCAGCCTTGGTCTCCATGGCTACGGGCTGCATCTGCTGACACCCCACTCTCTATTTACTGCTTAATTAAGAATTTCACGCTCAAGCCCTTATCTGCTGCTAAGAACAAGAACACACTGTTAAGAGACTCCAAATTTAGGCCGCCGCACAAGGAAAGCCTTTCTTGTTGTCCTGACTGCGTGGAGCCTCTTTAAACGACCCTCTTGGCAACCGCGCTGCCACCCTTCAATCAAAAATCATTAAATGGGGCAGAGATAATGAGCATGTAGCATATCAAAAGGAGGATGTTTGCTCGGGCTAAGGAGGAAAAGCTGCGAGGTCCTACGAGCAGCCGCCACTTCAAAGGGAGAAAGAGGGGGCCGATAAAGAGTCATTTGTTCCTGTTTGACTTATGTAAAGGGTCTGGTATGTGGCAGCCCCGTCTCGCAGACGCGGGTCCCCCTTCTGCAGGCTCGTGTGTCAGCGCTCGGGCAGCTGGGCGCAAACAGCATCAGCCCCAGCAGAAAATCACTTGACTCCGCCGCCACAATGGGCACTTGTAGGGGGTGGCGGAGGGGACAATGGCAAGACAATTATTGCAGCTGCTCGGGAGGGCCATAATTCTTCCTGCCCGGAGTCTGGCGGGGCGGGAGGGGAAAGCCCCGGCGTATTAGTCATCCTCCCAACTTTTGGAAGCGCTTTCGGTGGGGTTTCGACAGCTGCTGGTGTACACCACCTTCTTTGCAATAATTGTACATTCTGGCAGGGGTCAAGTCACTTTTGACCCTCTGCTTTTGTGCCCCCTCCGAAAGCCTTTTAGGGCAAACTGTGGGGAAGTGGCGGGGGTGCGTCACTTCCAAAAATTGACGGTGGTAAATAGGGATCAGATGCCGGCTCATTAATGAACAGGCTCCTGAATTCACACAGCCCGCATGGGGGAGAAAATGGGGAGAAGGGGAAGGAAAAAAACCCGGTGACTGAGAAGATATTGTTATTCAAACGAAGCAGGCAGCGGGATGAAGACACCTTGGCCAGAAGTTTGCATTGGGCTCAGGCTTTCCCCATGCCCTCTTCCATCCCAAGTGTTTGTTTACTTTGGGGGAGAAAAATACAAAGGTCTGTCTAACACAAAAGGCAAGAAAATGGACCGTATGGAGGGGATTAAAGGAGTTAAGTCGCACTCATGGAGTTGGAGTCTTGTCAATTAGGCTTGGGAGCAGGAGAATGCAGGGGGTGCTGAATGGGCAGAGATAATTATAATAGGGGATGTTTCTGTTGTATGAGCAATGATCCTATTAACAAAGATAGTCACTGCTACCTACATGCATGAAACTCTGTTAACCAGCCTCTAAACCACTTTAAAAATCACTTTTTTCAGGAATTAAAAAAAAAATCTGCATTGAAGGACAGGTAACCGCATGTCCTTTCTGGATGCTGGGTGAAGAGGAGGCTTAGTGAGCCTGAAGCATCCTGTGCCAGTCATTTCTACATCATTAGCTTTGCTTTGACGTTGCTCATAGCATCACCCTGATTTTCTCTGGGGCACCCTATGTGTTAAGAGAAGTGATCCTCAAAGATCACTGTGGGCCTGCAATTGTGACTCTGAAACACTCATGGGCTGTGGCTCAACCACATTTCAGGGGAGTGAAACATGATATGACCATGCTGAATGAAATAAATTAAAAAAACCCACACCAACACTTATTGTAACAAGGATGGTGGGGAGAAACATCCCACTGGGACATCGGTGATATTTTTTAGGAGAAATATCCTTTGTAAATTGCAATAATAACATTATGAGCTTTTTAAGTCTGTTACAAATTTCAGCATACGGTGCCACAGCGTGGTACTGCTCCTTGGTTAAGGTCTCTGGGCAATACTGGAACTGGCTAAAATCCAGAGAGATGTTTTCTTTTAGTTCAGTTTTGAAATGTTTAAACAGTTTTATTTTGGAATGAAACAAAGTGTTGGCTTCCTTCACCTCCAGATTTTTTTTTTTTGTTTGTTTGTTTGTTTGTTTGTTTGTTTTTCCCTAAAATTGAAGTACTGGACAGAAACATTATTGAAAACATTACTGAAAGGATTATCAAACTTTTTATTTGTCCCAAATACATTTTTCAGTAGACACAACTTTTGTGGAGATGGGTCATTCTGCTGACTTTGCTCAGGCTGTTCATGTGTGAGTTGTTAAGAGGGCCTGAGGCTCAACCTCACATTACTGCTGTGTCAGAAGCAGGTTTACAATTTCCATAGTTCTTAAAAAAATAATTTGATTATACTTAGTGTCTTTTCTAGATTCTGAAAGAATGATCTCACTTCCACTGGGCTCTGTGGGTTTCTGTAATTGCTTTGTATAGGAGGAAAAACACTCTTAAGAATGTTTGTTTCTAATATTAAAATACAGAAAATAAATAGACACAGACATTTTTTGCAGCCCTATTGCTCGGGGGTAAAGGAGAATCCCAGGTGAAGGGCATGAAGAATGGAGTTAATTCTTTACAGAGGAGTGATTGTACAGGGGATGAGTCTTTTCTTCCAGCCAGGTAAAACTCACCCATATCAGTTGTTTCAGAGGGCTGGTTGATCAGATGTGGGCTGCCCAGTGACCTCCATGAAGTGAAAGTCAACTCTGTGCAAAGAGGTGCCCCTTGTTATCCTGGAATCATAAAATTGTTTACGTTGAAAAAGATCTTCAAGGTCGCCAGGTCCAGCCTGTGACCCATCCCTACCTTGTCACCCAGACCAGAGCACTGAGTGCCACATCCAGGAATTTTTTTTACAGTTCCAGGCTTGGTGACTCTACCAACTTCCTGGGCACTCTGTAGCAATGCTTAACCAGCCTTTCCAGAAAAGAAATTCTTCCTGATGTCCAACCTGAACCTCCCCTGGTGCAGCTTGAGGCCATTTCCTCTTGTCCTGTTGCTAATTACCTGGGAGAAGAGACCAGAACTCACCTGGCTATGACCTCACTCCCGGGAGTGGCAGAGAGGAGCAGGATCCTTTCTGGGACTCTTTTTCTCCAGGCTGAGACCCCCCACAACCCGTTCCATCAGTTGCTCAATTTTGTATTAGACACAAAGTCTAAAAATTCAACCTCCTTCTGGTGGGTGAGCTCCTGTCCTTCTGGCATGGAAGCAGAGAAACCAGACAGTGCAGCAGTTTCAGAAATAAGGTGATGAAATGCCCACATAATCCTGTCAGGGTTGATTTTTTGATTATGTGGTGTCTGCGGGAGGAATTTCACACAAATGTCAATCTGCTGTAAGCAAGAATCTGTGTCCATATACCCAAAGACATAAATACATATATATATTTGTGTGTGTATATATATATATATATATAAATCAAAAATAAAATTGTATCTATCTGTTTATATGTATATACAATTGGTTTTTACACCTCTTCTCCCTACTTCATTGTCCTTATTATATCACCCTTCTGGGTATCTCCTGCAGAAGATCCTTACAGAGGATGACAAAACACCCTCTCCCAGGTTCTCCAGTTTCTGGAGGTGTGTCTCACTGTGTTGTTGATTGTGCTGTCTAAAAAGTTTTGATTTCCTGGTGATGGATGTTAGCCCAATTGATGTTAAATAGCATGGAGCTGCTTGTTATTTGTAAGTCAGGCTATTGGAGCCATTTATCCTACTTTGAGCCCTTCCTAATATCCACAGGCAAAATTCCGAGTCACTGCAAAGCTGATAAAGGACTGAGTTGCTCCTCCTTCATGTTCACTCAAGGAGCCCTGAACCAGGAAAAGTTACCAGCAGTATCATCCAGAAGCCCTATATTTATGATTCACAGCCCAAACATCCAGGAGGAGCTGTAATAAGGCGGAAAATTGATGAGGGTTATAAAGGTTTTATACAACTGAACCCTGGAGCCTTATAACTACGTTTTGCCAAGAGTCGCCTTAATTCAATGTTTACTAATGATGTCCTTCATCTGTAGTGCCTGTATCTCTTCCTGTTCTGCAAGACCCAGTGACAACGTACTCAGCAGCAAAACAAAACCACCAGAAGGACTATGTCACTGTAGCCTTGATCAATCCCAAGGCCTTTATTCTTCTTCATCAGTTTTTTGGGAGTATTTTTGGGAAAAGGCAACAAAACGCTGCTGCTTCACAACCATTGCACTTTAATTTACACATCAATGTAAATAATCGTACAAGTTACAAGAATGTGGAGAGTTGGGGGGAGAATTCTGTCCCTGCTTCTTATAAGGATATAAATAACTTATAAATAATTGTCATGTTCTCTGGTGGGAAGACACATCAAATATGAGAAACTTTTTTTATTGTCCTGACTCTGGACAGGGCCGTGATAAAACTCTGTACTGAATTAAGTCTTTATGGTTCCTTTCTTCACCATGTAGCGGGATTGAACCCCATTATGAGGTCTATGCACCATATTGATCAAGTTTTATGTCCCCTCAGGATTTAATTAGAACAGCTTTTCTCTAAAAAATACAAACATCCTTAATTAGATGATTTCACTCTAGTGCCTGCAAAAGTAAGCAAAAAACAAAACCAAAAACAAACCCTAAAAAACCTCACAAAATATATTTAGGTGAAAAAGGATAGTGTCAGGGCTTGGTTGCATTGTTTTTCCTAAGCCTGTTGTATCAGCTTTGGCAACTGTTTTGCCCTCTATGAAAAGGAAAAACACCATAATCATAAAAGTACACACAGATGTATTGCCTGAAAGCCACAAGAGCTGTGTCAGAGGCTTTAAATTAGCAGTTTCATGTCATTTTTTTCCCCTCAAATGTTCACCTTGTGGCCACTCAAGGCGTGCTGCTGTTCAGCGTGAGCTCTGTGTGATGGTTTGGGGCAGATTGACTTGACTGATACATGGATCAGATCCCAGCCACCGTTGGGAGAGAAGGTGTCACTGAAGAACAGGGCTGAGGCACCTGATTACTAATTAATCAGACATGAGAAAAACCTCATGGAATCAGTTTCTATTTAATTATGGAAGCCTCATTTGGCATAGGAGCATATGCTACTAACTCAATCGAGTGCTTTCAACTGACATCAAATAGTAATTATCAGAAAGAATCAAGTTTTTTGATTATTCATACTAATTTATTGAACACTTAAAATTAATGAGCCTCAGTTATTTTAAATTTGCTCAGTTGCACTGGGAGAAAAGGAGGGAGGTAGGGAAGGATGGGTTTTGCAATTTAAAAGTACAGAGACTTGTTTAAAGATAAAATAAGTAAATTACAATGTGGCATGAAATCCCATCGGTGGGTTGATGCACACAGAGGAAAGTTCCAGGCATCTTCTGGAACTGAGGAAAGTTCTGACAATGGCTTCATTGATACAGTTCTTCTACCCCCCCAAAAAAATTCTTCCAACAACACTTTAGGGTCACCATAAGGGGCTGGGCAGAGGACAGGAGATTTATTTGTTTGTCAGAGTGTTTCTATTTTAACCTACAGTTGTTCCAGTCTGGTGACTGAAAGGAAGTGCCTTTATATGCCACTGGAGATGAAGAGGAGGTGGGATTTTTGCTGGGTCTGAAGCCGCTTTCTCCTGCTCCTCTTTGATTTGCATTATTCTGGCCCTTCTCCTGCTGACAATACATGGGCACAAAGGTTACCACTGTGATAATTGCTGCTGACCCCTTTTCACAGCAGAGAACACAGGGTCCCTGTCTCCAGTCTATAAAGTCTGACTAATTAAAGCATCTCTTTCAGATACCAGATTTTGGGGGCAAAGAAAAAGAAAAAAATCAAAACCGAGCTACAAAACAAAAGCTGTATTTCGCTGTTTGAGCTAGTTAATACATTATGCATTTAATGGTGTGATATCGCTCGTGTGAGTGGAGCTGCTGTGGATTTATAGGGGGATAAATGAGATTTGAGTTCCAACCTAGAATTTCTGATTGTTGAATGTTTTCTTTTTAGCTGTTTCTAATGAGTTGTCTTGAGACCTTCCGTATCTGTAAATTAAAATGTGTTTGTTTAATCCTTTCTCAAAGCACAAAAAAAAAAAGGGACAAAACATTCTCAGAAAATGTGTAGTTGCTCTTAAGGAAAATGTTTTTGTAAGAAATGTATAATGTTGCCAGGAATTCATGTGTGGAAATTTATTTACTATTTTTTTTTTTTGTGTTAATTTGAAAGGCCTTGCTTTAACTCCCTAAAATTCTCTGTGTTCAGTCACAGGATCTGACTTAATTCAGGTCACACTGAGAGAGAAGGAAAGAGTGGCTTTACCTACCCCAGGTATGTGACAGAACACCTTGGTCTGGGAGTCACACCATTTCTTTTTTATGGCTTTTTCAGGAGTAAATTGCTGTTTTCCACTTCAATATTTTATACATCTATCAAGCCAACAGAGGCTCTTGGTATTCACTTAGGCATTTCATTGAGCCCTATCTACCATTGCTCAAGATAAATATGTGATTCCACAGAATGAAACACTATAAACTTTTGCTGGGAAATGCCACAGCAGATCAGAAAGGTCATGGAGAATGTAAGACTACAGAGTATTTTAGTGCTCCATAGTCTGATATTACTGCTCAATTTCGAGTTGAATCAGACAGAAAAATATACCAGAGACAAGGGAGACCTCTAAATTTTGATATTTTTGGATATTAACTGCCTTGCTATACTGTGTATTAACAATAATCACTTAGGTGGAAAAAGGGTTTAGGGACATTTTTTAGCTGGGTGTTTCTCCCAGCACAAACAAATGATTGGAGGGACAGACCCAAACTTAAGGAACTCGACACAGATTTAATTTCTGTATTTCCCTGTGCTGACAACAGAGGGTTTTGTACACCACAATGTCACCGAGCTGGGTCTAACCCCCAAAACTTAGGCATGTGCTTGCTCCCATATTTTCAATTCCCAAAGAAGCTTTCCTCAAGAAAGAATGCCAGAATTCCCTTTACAGTGGAAGGACAGAAGTAGGTGCTTGCAGAGGCCTCCAGAGGGAGGCCCTGCCTGCGTTAGTCCAGGATTTACTAAACTCAGTGTGCAGGGTTTTCCCTTGAAGGCTTCCCTTCTTCTCCTTTGGCAGAACAAACTTAGGGACAATTAATTAATGGAGCCTGGTTTGTTAGCTCTCTAAAATACAAGTGCAGGTCAAGCACCTGCATTTTGTGAACTTATTGGGAGAAAATTTATGTTTTCTCCCAATATTTTCCTCAGGCTCAGGAGTTTTCTTTTGGATTGACCTGAAAAAAAAAAAAAAAAAAAAAAAAAAAAAAAAAACAAAACCTGGGGGAAGGAGCAAGTGTTTCTATGTGTCTTGGTCAAGCTGCTTTTCCACGACAGGTCTTGGTCATCCCTTGAAATAGGAAGACTCCTGTGTTTCTGGGTGTTAACAAGCTTGTAAGAGTTGATCACTAATTATTTAAAATTTTTCATACTTTGGGAAAGTATGGAAATTCCCATGCCCTGGGAATTCAATCAAGAAGTTTTCTTTGGGCATGGAAAATAACAAAGAGCAGTTAGTGTCGCTTCATCAGTGACAAAAGGAGGATGTTAACCTTACAGATTCCTGGCTATCAAAGAAATAGTAATTCTCTCAGCTACAGAAAATGATAATTCTGTCTTTATATGTCTTGTTTTGTAGCTCCTTCTGGTGCTGTCCTGAAATGGTCACAGCCAGAGACATGGAATGGTGTGGGAGAAGGCTGGGGTGGATCCAATGGCAGCATCCCAGGCCCTGGGGAAGACGTCATCATCTTGCCAAGTACGTGAGGGAGGAAAGGGGTTTAATTTCTGTGGAGGTGCTGGGCTCTACCTCTGCTGGGATGTATATTTGTGTTCCAGTATGGGCTCCTTGGCACTGGTGTCGATTCCAGTGTGTGCAGGACTCCACTTTGTTCCTTGTCACACAGACTGCAGTACAAAAATGTAGTTTTTTGGAAGAAAATGAGAATTCTTTTCCATTTTCATATACACACAAATACAAGCATTTACTTACACTGACTTTCAAGCTGAAATAGGCACAGGGCCCTTAATTCAGAAGAGAATTTGTAAAACCCAGAACCACAGCTCACAAAGACACAATCTCTTTTTGACCCATCTCTCTCTGTGTTTTGAGCAAGAATCATATTTTATATTTCTGCAATTGTATCACCTTTCATTTTATTTTCCTGTTGCAATTTTAACCTTTCAGTGGTTATCTCTCAAACCATTTGCTGTGGATGCCTCCTAGACATTTTAGCGTAGGTCTGTATTTCAACTTGTATTTCAGCTTTACTTACATTTAAATCTCTGCTCATCTTTCAACATTACTCCATGAAAACTGGGTTTTAGTAAATATATTAGGCAATTTGCAGTAAAATCTGGAGAAAAAACTTGTGATAACCGTTTTATGCAAGAGCTGACCTTTCTTTGACCATGAAGTTTGACTACTTGGGATGAGGTCCTGCGGTCCTTTCCAGATATAATTATTGAATGATTCAGTCAATATTGGTTGATATGTACCTGAAATATTCTAGAACCTGATGCTGTCTCCTTCTCATTTGTTTGAAACCAGTTAAGTCTCTCTGCCTACCACAGCCCCACATCATGGAAATGCAGATAACACTGCTTCATGTCTATTCCTCTCCCACATGGTTTTGATTTACAGCTTTTGTGAAAGGAAATGTTTGTGTTGGTATTTGGGCATGGAGTGTCAGTCATGGTTAGGGCTTCTCTGGCCTGCGNATTGCAGGTTACATTAAGAATTATGATCCACCTTCAATATATATTTAGTTTAATCATCAATTTTCTGATGGATATGAAAAAAAAAACCCTGATTGCTGTACTTTTAAAAATATTACTTTTGGAGGGAGGTTACATTGAGCTGAAGAGTAGATGAGCTTGGAGTTCAGGAAGAATTTGCTCATGGAAAAGGTTGTCAGGCATTGGAAGGGGCTGCCCAGGGAGGTTTGGAGTCCACATCCCTGGAGGTGTCCAAGAAAGGTCTGGATATGGCACTCAGTGCTCTGGTCTGGGTGACAAGGCAGGGATTGTTCACAGGTTGGACTACAATGACCTTGGAGGTCTTTTCCAGCCCTAATGGTTCTGTGATTCTGTGATAACTAGTTCATCAATATCAGCCCATGACTATATGTCATGGTTTGGAAAGACAGGTGTCTGCTAAGGAAAGCAGGAGCCTCTCTTGGAATGAAGAATGTAAACCCTCTCCCTCCTAATTATAATTTTGAAAATAAAGGGCTCTCAGGCAAAGATATGGGAACAGAAATAACAGTTCTTTACTAGGAAAATTAAAATAAAATGTAGCAGTAAAAAAACCCAAAACACTACCAGAGTCAGAATACATTCTGACACCCTGTTGGTCAGGGTGTTGGTAGCAGTCCAGTTAAGTCCTTCTGGAGTGACAGATGTGGTTCTGTTGGAGCAGAGATGATCTTGTAGAAGGGTGTAGTTTTCCTCTGAAGGTCCAGTGGTGCTGAGATGGGTCTGGTCTTCATCTGCAAATCCAGTTGAAACAGACTGCACTGGTGTTCTGACTCTCAGATTTTATCCAGGTAGAAATACTTGGCTCCTCCCCCTGGATGGAGCATCTCCCCATGGGATGATGGAATTGTATCAGCCATGCAGTGAGCCTCGATGGCCCATTAACAGCAGATATCCCCCAGGGCAGAGGATGGGTTGTGGAAGAGATAGAGAACCCTGCCCCACCTGGTTTTAACAGCTGGCAATAGAATACATACTTTTGGTTACATCTTGCATTGCAACATAAAATGCTGTAAAAAGACCAGAACATTCCAGTCTGCACCGTCACGTGTCAGATGCAGATATGAAGAGGCACAGATGTAAATCATAACTTACACAGAAGCAGAGGATAACAAATGAATAAAAAAATAGGTTTGGCTGAAGGTTTGGAGTTCTGTTGTTTAGATCAGATCAAGAGCAGAAGATGAAGGATGAGTTTGGGATACACAATGAATAAAAACTCCCCTGTGACTCCTGCAAAGGTGAGAGGCTGGAGCACATCCAGAGAAGGGCAGTGGTGCTGGGGAAGGGTCTGGATCAACTCTGAGACACCGGATGGGATTCCTGGGGCTGTTCTGTGCAGGGCCAGGAGCTGAACTCAGTGATCCTTGTGAGGCCCTTCCAACCCAGGTTATTCCATGATTCTGTGGTTGTATAAAAATCTCTTCACTCCCATTGCCAGAGTAAATGTGTGTGTTGGTTGATGTGCAGAAACTATTCTCCTCTCCAGTGCCTTTCTGGAATCCTCCCTTGATTTTATTCCGAGGACACGAACACAAACACATCTATCACACCATCTCTTTGGTTACATGTCTGTCTTTTCTGATCATCCTCTCTCTAATTTATTTCTGCTCTCCTTCTTAATTCCTGCTGGTTTGGAGGTGTTGAGACACTCACTGGTATTGGAATCAACAGAGTACAGGGTCTTAAATTGGGGTCATGGTCCTCACCAGGGTGATAAGGGAACTGGATTTGTTGCTCAAATCAGGCAAGAGGAATTTTCTGTCCATTTCTAATGCTTTGCTGCCACAAATGTGTGAGTTTCCACTTTAAAGGAAATCCGCCCTTTGCTTGGATCCAAAATCTAAAATGAAATCAACAGTTTTAAAATGTATCTTTAATTGTAGCACTTTATGGATGTTTCTGTTCCCATTTCCACTGGCTTGTGCAGACCCTGCTCAACTCAGAATGACTCCAGATGGCTTAAAAAAAGTGAGAGTTTGTTCTCAAGGGAACAAATATTCTACAAGCCACCCAAACTTTGTGCTGCTATGCACGCAAAAATAAGTTTTTGTGATTCACTCCTGGCAAGATGCAGCTGTGTCTTACTCTTTGCTGTCTTCTGGTTACTTATAATTCTCTTCTGGGAGCCATCTACGATGATTTTCTGGTTGAAAGCCAAGACACGAGCCTGCTTCTGGTAGCTACATCACTGGCTTAGTCCTTTCAGCCCCTAAAGAAGAGTTTTAGAGTTATAAAAGCAAATGATAGATGCTTAGTGCTCATTTCTAGTGTGAAGAAGTAAAGATAAAGACTTTGGTCTGACACTGTTGAAATCTTTGACTGAATGTGGATTCCTGGAGTTCACTGGAGAACTGGGGCACTGCCTAAATTTAGCTATTGAAGGCTTCAATTTGCTTATTTAACAAAATAAGCAGAATTGCAACATTAGGGCTACCTCATGGGCTGGTCTCAGCAAGGTTTGAAAAGTTAGAAAATGCCTTTGTTAGCAAAATATACACATTAGAAACCAGGATTTGGTGTTCATGCTTGGTGTCTGCTTGACATCCAGGGTTGGAAATTGGGGTTGTGTACTAAGTTCTTTCTTTTTTTGCCATGTTTGACTTCACAGGCTTAGTACAAGGATGACTTTCACTTACAACAAAGTTGGGTTCCTCGTGTAAAAGTGACTTTTAGTGTTGGTGTGTTGCTACAATTCCCATCAGTGTCTGTCTCCCCAGTGGATATGAATCTCTTCCAGCCTGATCTGGAAATCCTCAGCTCAGGCTGTCACAGCTTGTGCTTTTATCCCTGGAGGTTCATCCTCCAGAGGCACAACCATCCCACAGGGACCTCTCACATGCATCAGGCTTCAGCAGCCACACCACCTTGGAAAACAAGCTGGAGGAGTTTAGTCATGCCATTCCAGCAGGCAGCAGTGGCATTAGTTTCCCAAAGCCCTGGGATTTTCAGGGCTTTGGTTTATGGTTTTTGGTGTGACACACTCCTGATGCAGCATGCTCTGGGTGGAAGGAGAATGTGTTATAATTCCAAGCAAAGGAATGCTGTTTTGAAGGGTATTGATATGATATCATGTAGCCTCTGGCAATTTCTAGCTTCCTTTTTTTTTTTTTTTTTTTTTTCTCTCTCCAGTGGTGGAATTCACTCTGTTCTTCATTTTCTGATTTTGATTTTCTTTGAAGTTTTTCTGTTTGAAGAGATGAATGCTGGAGTACTGTATCCCATATAATAGCTCCTCTGTTGTGCCTGATTTCCATTCAATGGCATGCTATGGTGTTTTATACAGCAGTGTGGCTGATCAAAGGCATTTTGTGTCATTGCTGGAGTCATTAGTGACTTCTCAGCATTGTACATCTGAACATTAAGACTCTGGCGTACCTGTGAGGTTTTTGTCTGAAGAAAGTGTATGTACAATGAAATATTTCCCTGTTTTCAAGCTCAAACTATGGTCTTCTGAAAGTGGTTTCTTGCCGTTATATGAATATTTTCATGATGGAAAAACAGCTCCAGTTTGTCTTTCTCTGAAGGTAAATCCTTTGAGCTCAGTGACCTCAAGTTTATTATTTCAACTGCTAAATCATATCTCCCTCTATGAGGTAAATGAGTGTATTCTGTAAAGAAGTTGCCTTTGAATCTGTTTGCTTTCCTCCTCAAGTGTGGAAAGATTTTTTCCCCCTCAAAGGAGTGTTCTGTTGTTTCTACAGAGCAACATTTCACCCTCTGAGGACTTCACACCCCAAGCATCACACCCCAGAGTGTTGTCCTTTTAAACTGAGGGAACTCTAAGTTTGCAGAGATATCTCTGAGCGGGGGGATTTCTCACTCCTGTGTTTCAAGGCTCACACACATGATGCCACAGTTACAGAGCAGTCAGCATTTCCTTTATAAACCCCTTTTTTTTAGAAAGATGTGCAACTCAGCAAAAAATCTCCGTTCTAGACTGAAATGTGACATATAAATGGCATGCCTGGGAGCGCTGCTTCTTTTCCTTGTAAAGATGTTTCAGCCTGTGTTTGATGAATATACTTATAGCCTTTGTCAACTGCAGCTTTTTGCCACATTCTTGAGCTGTGATTTCACAAACTAGATTCCCCTTCTGTCTGAGGGAGATGATTTTAGCAACATCTCCCCCCTTATTCTCCTCTCTGTTTTGTATCCTCACATCCTGAGCCTTCCCTTCACAGCTCTGCAGGGCATGGGACTGTACCTGTCCTGTAAAGAGATTATAGACAGGAGTCTCTTCATGCCTCTAAAAATATATTAAGTACTAAAACCATGAGATTTAAGGGGAAAAAAATACACCAGCTCCCTAGAGACTTACTTCATCTGAATGCTGTGAAAATTTTGCATACCTGAAAGATGCTTCAGCCCAAGGATGCAGGGAATTTTTTCGGGGGTGTGGGGTTCAGATTAACCATGGATTTCTGCTGTTCTTGGTGCTGTCCTTGAGAACAGACATCCTGGGCTTTCAAGATGCTCATGGCCAGAGAGAAAGGATTAAAA
>VWZU01016078.1:309002-338564 GCA_013397095.1 Sterrhoptilus dennistouni
TTTTTTTTTTTTTTTTTTTTGTTAGTAGTAGTAGTAGTAGGTTTTCTCCTCTCCAGGGGTTAAACCTGATGAGGGATTATGAACCAGCTGAAACCATTGTGCTAACAGATCTGTGTTACCATCTCAACATTTGGATCTCACACTTTTTCAGGACAGTGTGTAATCAGTGGTGAATTTATTAACACCTCAGGTTGTTTATTAACACAGGATTGTCATATATGTTTGGGGGTTTTTTCACTGTGTAGTGCAATTGGAAGAACACGTGTTTGAGGGAGCCCTGCCTCAGTTTTTAGTGCCTCTTGACCTTTTCTGCACATCTCATCAGACATTTCCTCCAGCTTTTGCTGATTTCCACGTTGCAAGAATCCCTTTTTCCTGGTTTTCTGCCAGCAGCCCATTATTATTTCACTTGATGATCAATCAGGTTGCTCATCAAATGGCCAGGTCTTCCAGCTGGAGCAGTATCATGAAAGGGGATTCGTTTCCTCTCGTCTCATGCAGGATTGGGGAATTGGGCAGTTTGGTGGGATCTTATGTAGGACTTGCTCACCACAGAAGAGTGGGACAGGAAACCTGAAGTTTCCACAACCAAAGTCCAAAGAGGGACACTTAAAGCCCAGATCCTTCACTTATGTGTTGCAGAAATCATGATTTCTGTGGTTTATGGCAAGTTGCTATATCCAACAAAATTGCTTATTACAAGAGCTGTGGTTTCATAGCCAGTTACTTCATAAGGCTCTGAAATTTACCCAGCCCCTGTGATTTATGTGAATTAACTATTTTAGATTCCCCTTATGAGCAAGGCGAGGTGGCTGCTGCTTCCATATCTTCATTTTCATGGGCCATTCTGCTGGAATCTATTTAGACTTAGCCAAAGTGTGTCTCTGAGACCTTACTTAGCTTATCCCTTTATTTTTCATTCTTCTCCATTCATTCCCAGAGAGGCTCTTACCTTTTCAAACCTCTTGCCTGATTACGTTCAATATTAGAGAATCACAGAATGGATAAAGTTAGAAGGGATTACTGAAGGTCATCTAATTCAACCACTAAAACATTATTCACTTTTTTCCTAATTCCTTCCTTCAAAATTCCTGCTTACTTTCCTAGGCCATGCCTGTTCTCTTAATTTGTGCCAGTTTATCAGCTTACTTTCAGTATCTTCACACAACTTTGGCTCCCTGATAAAACTTTGAATTCCACAGGGTTTGCAGGACCAGTCCTGATTTGAGTCCATGTCCTCATTTCAGTCACTCAGGCTGTAAATGAGTGTGTGCCATGTTACTGCTGTACTCGTATAGTTTGTTAATCACCAAGTTTTGTGCTACTAAGCCAAATGCCTTGGAGAAGCCAATTATATGCTATCAAAGCTATTATCTTTATCAACTAGACCTGTAATGTCATTAGGAGATGATAACAAGGAAGTTTCACAGGACCTTTTTTTCTGTAAAAGCAGGTTGATTGGCATTAATTATATCATCCACTTTTAATGATTTATTAATTGTGTTCAGAGTTGGACATTCCATTTTTATTTATTTTTCCCCTAGAATCAGTGTCAAGTTGACGGGCCTGTAATTACCTGGGGCTCTTACTTTTATCTTTGTTTGAAATATTGGCACAATATTAGCTTTCTTCAAGGGTTCTCAGACATCATGAAGGATCCCAAAATTATTGAAGAGTCCACCTTAATAGTCCAACGGGTTTCCTGGAAAACTCTCTGCTAGCACTTGCATTCAAGTTACTGAAATCCATTGATTTAAACCCACGGAACTATTGATGGCAATAAGGAAGTATTAAACCTATTTTACTTCTACAAATTCTTAGAAGAAATATAATTTTTCTACTGATTGATCCTGTGTTCTTTTGTATCATTTACCAGTTACAGTTTCCAGCCACTGAAGAATTTCTATGAATATTATCTTCCTTATTTTATTTTATTTTATTTTATTTTATTTTATTTTATTTTATTTTATTTTATTTTATTTTATTTTATTTTATTTTATTTTATTTTATTTTCCATTATAAATAGTTTTATTATGACCTTTGTTTCTTGCTCTGACTGTATTTTTTTATTGGTGTGGTTTTGGCTTTTTAAACAAGGGTAACATTTCTTAATATCTTGTGTTTTTCTGGACTAAAATTTATGATTTTTAGCTAAATGTGGATGTAGTTCTTTTAAGGGAGGGAGAACTCCCAGTTCATCCTTTAGAATCTCCATTTCCAATCTTTTGTACGTGATTGTTAAGTCTGGAAGCCTACGTAAAAATGGTTTTAAAACTGAGCTGAGAATTGGATATATGAGATGGTTTTAACTGACTTAAGTAGAATAGTAAATACTTTGTAACCAGGAGTAAAAAATATGAGAAATTGTAAAAGCATATTTAGACACAACCTAATTCCTGGTTTTTCTCTGTTTGAACCACAGTTCTGGGAGTTTAAACAAGGAAATCACAGCTGGGTTAGGTGGACTATGGACACTGAAAGATAATTCCCTCCATGTCCCCAGGGAATATACGTGTTCACTGGTGGGAGATATATTAGATGGGGAACATGCAAGTCTTGTACTGTTTGCCTTTTACCCATTAAAAAGCTGTACAG
This sequence comes from Sterrhoptilus dennistouni, assembly GCA_013397095.1. Classification (NCBI taxonomy): domain Eukaryota; kingdom Metazoa; phylum Chordata; class Aves; order Passeriformes; family Zosteropidae; genus Sterrhoptilus; species Sterrhoptilus dennistouni. Next base: position 311,598 of record VWZU01016078.1, read on the forward strand.
AGAATTTAAATATCCTCAGCTATCAGTTAGATGCTGGTGGGGAACAATGAATTGTTTTATTGATTTCACTCAAATAAAAAAAAAGCTCTTAAACCAAAGTGTTTCTTTAGGATACAAAATCAGCCCTCTTTTCCAAACTAGTAATTTTCAAATATTAAAAGAACATGACAGGCCAGCTAATTTTGTACAGATACATATATATATTTTAGTTCTGCATCTGCTGCAATTTTCTGTTGCATAATTGATTTAATCTCTAATTTTAAAGGAACGCTGAACTCCTTTACTGGACTCCGCATACGTTTCTCCGGGGCAAAAACTGTCCTACTTTTTCCTCCTTAGTATCTGTTTAGTGCTGGGCCATTTTCCTCTGAAACTGTAAACTACCCTTGGTAAAAGAAATGAAGGCAAAGTTGGAATACAGTGCACTCTGCAGATTTATAAGCATTACACACACCAAAACTTACTGGGCGCTTTCTTTTTCCCTACTTTTTTTTTTTTTCTTAATCTTTCCATTTTTCCCATCCTTGCCCACAATTACCCTGGGACTGGTGAAATTGTGAAGGAGCAAAAAAAGCAAAAACTGGTTGAGAAAGGAAATATTAATTCAGCCATTTAGATATTTCTTTAAAATCAGATTCACACATATTTCCCACCTAGTTTCCCTGCCCATTTTCAGCATCACAGAAGTCATGGACAATTTCGTGGTGGGTTTGATGCTGTTTTGTCTTTATTGCAGGCTCTTCCCAACATCCCCTAGAAAGGGATTTAAAGCTGCTGTTCCTTCTTCGGGCATCTGAAGGGATTTCCTGTGATCGTCTGGAGGATATAAATGTCCACCCAGGGAGCATTGGTATGAAACATGAATTCCACTTTTCACAGGAAACTAATTTTTTGGTAATATCCAAATCTACAACCGTTGAGACTGTTACTATGTGGTACAGATAAACCTCAAACAAAAGTACACTTATTTTAGAGTTAACCTTTAATCTTCTGGAACGTATCATCTATATGAAAAGTTTTTGTATTTTGGATTTTTCCTCTGGTTTTGGATCCCTTTTCCAAAGGGGAAAAAAATTCATTGTCCAGAAAGATTAATAATAACGGCATAATATTTGTATCTTTTACTCCTGGAGTTTTTTATCTAAAGTGTTTACTTAGATAATCTTTTTAATGGTAGATATCGTTGTCTGCAATTCCTTCAATTCTAATTTGTGTCAATGAGATTTCTGTGGTAAAATCCCCTCTCTTGCCTGTACATGTGATGGTAATTTTACTTCATTGAGGATTTATTGTTCCTTCACTTTGTATTTTGAGTGGAGGCTTTGTGCTGTTGTTACACTTCTCATAAAATATAGAAACATATTTTAATAAATTTAAAGATTTCCATATATTTAGTTACTGCTTCAGTTCTTCACAAGCCTCTTTTTCCCTTAACCTTTGAAATCTTGTTCTTTCTTTTTTTTCCCCAGGAGTTTATGGACAGGTGCAAATTTACAGTGCTTATCCTAAGATGCCTTGGACACATCTGGGAACTGATGTTGCTCCTGGCAATGAAAGGTGGTATTTTGCTCAAATATGCTTTCAAATATTAAATTTTGGCTCCTGTTCCTATGACTTGTATTTAATATTCCTGTGAGTTGCATTATTCTTTTCCTTTGTGATGGGCTCTGTTGGAGTTCTGTCCAGGTAGAAAAAAAACAACCTAGGTAACAGAAAATTGCACCATGGTGGGAAAGCTGATGATCTTTAAGGTCCCTTCCAACGCAGATTGACTTTAATTCTAAAGAAATCTAAATTCTAAGGGTGAATCAAGCTGAGCTTCCTTCCTTCCTTCCTTCCTTCCTTCCTTCCTTCCTTCCTTCCTTCCTTCCTTCCTTTTAGCCAGGCATAACAAAGCCTCACTTGAAGAGTCCCATCAGGGTAGAGGTGTCAGCATTTAGGGAAGGAATAATTTGGGAAATATTTTAAAGATGAGCAGTGGAAGCACAAAAAGGTCTCACCAGTAGGGCTCATCTGTTGTGAGCCCTCTCAGAGTGTAGATTAATTGTTTAGGAATTGCTGTGTAGCTGATCCTGATCCAAACCCTGCAACTTTAGAATGGCTCTCTGGAAATTCTTCTCTTTCCCTGACTAAGATGGGAGATCAGAGTAAGCAGATTCTTGACTGAAGCAGGTCAGTTAAACACTTGCATGAAATGGATCCAGGCTAGATCTGGGTTGGTGCCCAGATATTTTATATGAAATATCATGAGGTGCTAAGATACAAGTGTTTGGAGTTAATGCATGCACATTAAATGCAGCACAAAAAGTTGTTTCAGTTGTTAAAATAAAGGAAAAAAAACACCCCAAAACCCAAACCTTATTTTTCATTAAAAGTCTACCAATATCCAGCTAAGAGTTAATGTGGTCAGATATAGGAAATAGGTAAATCAGTGCTGGAATATGAAAGCTTAAGGAAAATGATAGCTGAAGAAAGTGGATGTTATTGAAGGAGAGGAGCTGCTCTATATCCTTTTCCAATATGGATCAGGTCATAAGTTCAGGAAGGACTTTCCTGCTGTTTCAGAAGATTTGCAGTGATTTAAAAAAAAAAAAAAAAAAAAAAAAAAAAAAAAAAAAAAGTAATAAATTTTTGATGGATTTCTTTACTGAATATTCACAGGTGTTGTATACTCTCAGTGCTCATCTGGAACCTACTCATCTTTGAAAAATATTGGGGAAAGAGACTCTGAAAAACCTTGACAACATCCCTTTAGGAATCTCCTTTCTCTCTGCATTTCTGTCAATCTAGACTGCATGTGAAGCTTTGTCTGAATTCACTCAGTGCTCATTTTCTTCAATAATTCCCTGAGGAGTTTAGATCCTCACCTGGCCAGTAGCAGTCACCCTGTAACAGGACAAGGTGTTTGTCAAATAGAGATAAATATTGATAATTACCCATTTACACTGTCACTAAATTCTTTTGTTTTCCTGAGGTGAAGCTAAAAATCGCCTGAACTACTAATACAACTTTGACTGTAAAAGGGGATCTTCAGTTCAAGATTAAAACAAATAAATGCAGGACTCTGTGCAATGTTGAGTAGCCAGCAGAGTTTTAAGTGCTGGTGCCTGGAGGGTGTTCAGCTACCAAGGGCAGAATTCAGGCTCCTAAACAGATGGTTTCAGTCCATTTGAGGTGTCTTTGGGCCCATTTGAGGTGTCTTTGGGCTCATATGAGATGCTTTTGGGCTCATATGAGATGCTTTTGGGCTCCCTCCATGGCTGGCACATTTGTCTCTAGGAACATTCCAGGGACCAGTCCTGTCACATCTGCCAGCTGATGTTTTAGGGGTACCTCAGATAGCAAGAGGTGGAACCAATTTAAGGAATCAAATCCTGCTTGAAGTGCCCAATTCAGAGAACTGAATTGTCTTTCACTGGTAATGACTGACCAACAAGCTCTAGCGGAAGTTTAGATGCCAAATGCAGACAGCTACATGACCCTGAACATGGTTGTTTAAGTCCAAAGCTAACTTTCAGCTCTGCAGAATACTCCTGACACCAAAAATTGTCTGATATGTCTTTTGGAGGCAACTTGAGCTCTGAAATGCTGTACTGGAGCTGTATATGTTGTTAATCATTGGTGTGAAATAGATGCTTCAGGATTAATTTCCTCTCACATATTTCAGACATCTGTTTTTGCAGAAAACCTAAAAGGGGCTTTTCCTAAAGCATAGCCTGTGGATTTTTTTTTTTTTTTGAAATGTCCCTGAGCAAAACCGTTCATTTTTAATGAAATTTGTGAGCCTAGCTCTCGTTAGTGTGATGACATTAAGTTTGTATCATGGTGTTACAGGATTTTTGTGGAGGATGAAGTAGATTGGGATCAAGGTGGGGCTATTGTGATCAGCTCTTCCTCCTATGAAGCCCACCAAGCTGAAGTAGTTACACTTAAAGAAGTGCATGGTCATAATATAAGAATTCATGAACATCTTCTGCACAGGCATATTGGTAAGGATTTTTTCTTTCCTTTTTTGGAGAGTTTTATTTTGAAGTATTGACTTTCTATTTCATATCTCAACAGGAACAATTCCACTTTCTTGTGGTATCTTCATTTCTTTCTCCATATACTTTTTTAGCTTGCTGGTTCTAACATGAATTTCTGTGAATAGGATCAATTCAGTGCTGAATTGTTCGGGAAAACTTTCCTGTGTTTCAACTTGAGCTGGTTCACAGAGAGAGAAAGAAATTTTTCCTTTTTTAAAGAAAAAAATAAATGTAGGATTTTAGGCTCTTTGGACAATTTCTACAGGATGTCAAAAACATAGAAAATAATTAAACCCCACCTGTTTTTTCAAATTTCAAAATAATGATATTCTAAAGTTTAAAGTACAAAATTTTATCAATTCTATGGCATGAAAATAATGTATTTATAAATTAATGTCTAAGTAAATATAAAATCTGTATATATTTCTCTGTTCTGTGTAGACTACGTTTTTGTGGGAAAAGGGATGCAATGTTAATACTTATTTACTTTTATTTCAGTCTATAAAGTAAATTTATTACCATTTATTTAACAAAAGCAAAAGGATTTTATTAACAGGTCAAATTCTGAACCTTCAAACCAAGGGTTTTTTCTTGTACGTATCAATATTTTTAAAATTTCATCTTTATTCCAGCCAGTAGGCACAGAAATTAGTGTAATGCATAGAAAGATCCAGAAATGTCATGTTTTAAATGGTGAATGTTTAAATGTCTGAGCCAGTAATCAAAGCTTCACTTGGAACTGAGCTCTGCTCTGCAATTATCTACAATGTTAATCAACAGTAGCCTCCATGCCACTGTTTTTTTATGACAATTGCATTTTTCAAACAACATGTGCAATTCAAAGCATATCACATCTACACTTCCTCTCCTCCAGTAGTTTATGTATTTTAGGCCTTTCTTTTTAGCTGATGTAGATATAATAAATGTATTATGAGGGGAAATTACTTCTTATCCCCTGAATAATGCAGCAGTTGTTTGGTACAGCTGAAACAAAAGGACTAATGGGACAGTTAAGGGGTAAATGCTGAATTTCACCTTGGCAGATGTAGATTATCTGCAGTAAATGTTCACACATGAGCCAGTCACTCTCAGCTCCCTCGATAATTAAAGTAGAAAAAATACATACAATACATACTTCTCACTCATATTTTATCTGCCCCTAAAGCAGGTATATAAAATACACAATAAATTGCACTTGAGATTTGCCTATTGCTCTCCATCATGCATAAAACCAGTTTGGATAACTAAATGACATCTGAATATGTCTGAAGTCACCTGAGATTAATCCAAGCTAGACAGCTGCATAAACTTGTGCAAAAGTCTCCTTTGGAAAGACATTGAAAAAAGTGGTTTAAAATCCTGTTAGAAACCACACACAAGCAAGAGTCTGTAGCAATGTTTTGGCATTGACATTAGTCCGATCCTGGGGAAAATTAATGGAGACCAACTCTGCAGTGTGCTGAAGAGTAACTCCAGCACACATTGAAAAAAATGAAGTGTGAACCTGTTCATTGCTTTGGCACCTGCACACCTCAGGGGAAAGGTTTAGCACCTTCTTGTTCTAAAAAATGAGATATCTTGGTAAAACATAAGTGCACAGTGAATATTTGACGGGCAGGTGGCCTTTCTGCTTTTGCGTTGATGCATGCAGATTGCGCTGGGGGTGAAGCACACCTGAATGTCAGCACAGATTCTGCAGAGGAGCTGTCAGGATTTATGTCCCTCAAAGCACTGGTTTATAGGTATGATGGACACTTATCACATTTGCTTTGCTGAACCTCCCCAGGGCGTGCCCACGACATGGAAGATGGCAGACGGATCCCTTTGGCTGCGGAGGTTGGGCTCCTCACGCGGAACGTGCGGATCCAGTCGGATGTGCCTTGTGCTGGGAGGGTGCTGGTGGGACACTTCATGGGCTCCAGCAGGATTGAATTTAAAGGTAGTTGAGATTCACCTGTCCTCATCAAGCAGCTGGCAAAAATTCACCTGTCCTCATCATCTTGGGCAATACTGCACCAGTTTTGCCCAAGAAAGAGGTGCAGCAACATGTGTATCCAACATGTGCTATGGAAATGAGAACAAACTGACTGCCAGCAAGTATGAAACATGAGCATCACTAAAAATTCATAAGTATTGATGATATTTTAGGAGGGGCTGTTCTGTGTTTTGTAAGGTTTTACTATGACTTTGTATATATTTATTAAAAAATACCCATCACTACAATACACTGACAAAGTACCTGCTGTTATATGTCTACCTGTTGTTAACATGCTTTTCCTTACCTGTCCTTATGTAATATAAGCTTTTATTTCACTCCATTTATCTCATTGCAGGTGCTCTTCAACTCTTAAATGTTCAGTTTCTGAACTTTGGGCCTCCTCAGCTTTCTGCCATCGAATTCAGAAATGTATCCCAGGAGTCTTCAGTGGTGTCATCCAGCATTAGTGGCAGCTGTGGAGCTGGCATTAAAGGAGTCGAGAGCAGTGGGATCTTTTTGCACAATAACGTGGTGTTCAACACCACTGGACCTGGCATTGATTTGGAAGGGAAAAATCACTCTCTCCTCAGGAACCTTGTTGTTCTGAGCAGGCAGCCAGCAGGTTCTTTAAACTGGGTTGCTGGCATCAAGGTGAACCTGGCCACCGGTGTCTCCCTCCATGGCAATGCTGTGGCAGGATCTGAGAGAATTGGCTTCCATATCAGAGGCCAAGAATGTTTTCCAGATGGAGAATACTGCAATGGAAATGTGGCCCATTCGAGTCTCCATGGTGTTCATCTGTACCAGGAAGATGGATTTCAGAGCTGCACTAGAGTCACAGGCTTTCTGTCCTATAAGAATTATGACTATGGTGTCATGCTCCACCTTGGAGGCAACGTTATTGTGGAAAACATGGTGCTGGTGGACAACACTGTGGGGCTCCTGGCAGTGGTGCACTGTGTCTGTGCTGAGCAATGCTACACAGGGAAAACATCCATGGAACTCAAAAGCTCCGTCATTGTGGCAACAAGCTTGACTTTTGACTGCCTCAGAGACAGGATCAAGCCTCGCTCAGCTGATCCAACAGCCCAGGACCGACCCCCACTCTACCCCCTAAGAGGCCGGGTCGGGATTTTATGGCCCACATTTACCACTGTTCCCAGCCAAAGGCCAGAGGATCCCTGGCACAAAGCTGGGCATTGTTCAAAAGCCCTGGGAATCATGAAGCTGAAAGGTTGGTCTTCAGCTGGCAACAGGTTGGCCAGACGGTTCTGTCACAGTTTTTCTTCACTATTTCCATTTTTCCAATTGAAGTTGCAGCCTCCCACAAGTGGACATGTTGGAGAAATCAGAGCGTCAGTGAAATCAATAACAAAATTATTCCACAACTTGATACCGTTTAATTAAGAAAAAGATATTATTTGATCTTTTTCACTTTCTGAATCTACTGCAGGGTAGTTGTTGCCCCTAGAAGCTATGGCTGCCCCATCCCTGGAGGTGTTCATGGTTGAGTTGGATGAGGCTTGAAGCAACCTGGGACAGTGGATGGTACCCCTGCCCATGGCAGAGGATTGGAATGAGATGATCTTTAAGGTCCCTTCCAACCCAAACCATTCTTGGATTCTATGATTCCATGAAAATTATGTCCCATGATAATGTAGAGATTCTACCTCGCACATACCTTCCTTCTGTGTTCCCTTTCCAATTGATTCATGTCTCTGACCCACAGTTACCCCCACCTAAATAAAGATACCAAATCTTTATTTGGTAAAGAAGCGAATATCACACTTTGGATAGAATTGTCACAGAATATAGGAAATACAACTCACAGAAGCAGTTATGACCTTTATTGGTATAAGAGATTGCACAAGAGGAATAGAAGTCTGTTATGTATCCTGGATCTTTGTTTCAAATTAATTTTTCAGTCCCCAAAACAATCTTTGTTTATAGCAGAACACTGATAGCTGGTTGCAATGGTGGGATCTAAATATCTCACTGCTTTTCATGACTTTATCCCTCACTGCTGCTTACTTTTGCATGAAAATTCGTTATCCCTTTTTTACTGAAGAATAAGAGAGATAGACAAATACACTTGTGCAGTGTCTTGCAAAAAATTCACGGCAAAATATGGATTTTGGAGCGGCACAAGAGTTGAGTGCCACAGCCAAGTATGTGTCATCACACCCTGCTTGTCTTATATTAATCTCTAGCAAGTAGGAAACCATCCAAGGCAGGTTGTTATTTAACTGATTCTTACTTAATCAAATAAAAATGCATTAAATACTTTTTTTTCCTCAGTTACTATTTCTTTGATTTCATTTCCTATGGTTATGACTTGGTTTGTGTCAACATAGGCTATAACTTGATTACAGAGTATCCTAAAGCCACATGAAGATCTACAAAAAATGCTATTAGTCTGATTTAAAAATAATTTGTACGGATATATATGGGAGCAATTTAAGAGGGAAAACATCACAGGAAAAAAAATAACTTTTTTATCTGTAGTTATGGCACTCTTTTAACCACTTTTCCTTGCTTGATCTTCTCTTAATCCCTGGCAGAAATCACCTTTACTGGTTTTACGAAGAGCTGCTACAGTGAAGACAGGGATGTCTGTATCATGTCAAATGCTGATCATTTAGGCATCATGCCTCTCATCACAGCAGAGACATCAAGGATGTTACATGTCAGTGAGAAGGACAAGTTCTACTTTCATCCAACAAGGTAAAATGCTTCATCCTGAACTATATTTTTTCAAAAAAAACCCAACCCAAACACCTTCAGCTTTGGAACTACCCTCCCCTCATCTCTGCTCTTGTACTGCTCCTGTCTGACAAAAATGAACAAGCTCTGACATCAAACAAACATGCACAGAAAAACTCAAATATAGGAAAAAAAAAAAAAAGAAAAAAAAAAAAAGGAAAAAAACACCACCAAATTTAGTTAAGGGCAATCTTTTACAATTTGAGTTTCAAATTCCATCAAGGTGCATCTCCGCACCAATCCTCTTGGATTTCTCCTTTTCCTGACATTTGTGTAGCAAAACAAGCCTCACATATCCCATTTCTTAAACCCCCATCCTAAGCATCTCTGACTTCTCAGCCTCAGGCTTCAGAAAATGTCAGGACCTCCAGGAAAAAACCCTGAGACAGGGAATGTCCTTTTGGTCGGGGAAGCGTGGCTTGATTTGTGCCTGCGAGATCACATCAGAAATGTTGATCAGTACAAGGCAGGCTGTGAGATGTCAAATGATTGCCAGAACTGCTCCTGCCCAGGGAGAATATCATCTGTGAGTGTTGAGGAGGGAGGGGAGAACTTCATCTGTAACCTTAAGTCACTGCTGGTTGCAGTGGTTTAGACATACCACATCCAATGGAAACCACATGCCTATTTATTTATTGCAGTCACTGAACACAATGCAGGGGCTATGTCAGGAAAGCCTTGAAGTAGCAAAAAAAAAAAAAAAAAATTTCCAGCATGGACTCCACTTGCCAGTCAAAAATAATTGGAGGTGTCCCACACTGCTATGTTTAGAGCCCCTCCAGCCTTCTGCCAGAATTTCTTATTTTATTCTCTATTTTTGCTTTTTTGCTCAGGGCATTAGTTTGCGTGTAGATTTCTGAGCCCTGTCCAGCTTGTCAGCTCCCATTACGTTTCACTCTTGTATCCATCCCACAATATTCTGCTGGTAGTGAGCTGCTGAATACCCAATGCAAGAGCTGGTGGTTTTCAAATGTGAGGAATGCACATGGATTACTGAATGCTTCCTGGGGAGGCTGCTGAGCCTCTGAGGGTGGCTGCATCTCCCGGTGCTCCTCATGCAATATCTGCATGCATTTATTTAATATTTAATCCACCTTTGAAGCTGCGAGCTTGATCCAAGTTGTGTCTGCATTGTTCTGCTTCAGCATCCTGAAGGGATATCTTGATGGATATGTCCTGTCAAAGAGAAGATGAGCATTGCCTTGGAGCAAGAGGGGAAATAGAAACATCAGGGAATATAGCAAATCTGTGAATCACTTTGCTTTTCCCACTGGTAGACCTAACCAGCAGAAATGTTGGATCTGCTGAGAGATGGTCGAGAACTGAACAGTCGGGATCAGAGGAGTCTTTGTTCTCCACTTCCTCTGAGCTCGGTGGGCTGGAGGAATTGGCCTTTTCATTCCTCTGCCCTTACTGCAAATCTCTGCCTATACAGGTTTGCCCCATTCAAGGTACCACCAATTGGGTTTTCTCAGCCTGAAACAAAAAAAATTCTCCATTTTCTTCCAGGTTTAATGTGAATCCATGCAGCAATCTGAAAATGTCTCCATGGACTTCACTGGAGTAGAAGTCTTTTCACCTTATTGGATTCTGTCATGGGTGTGAGATGCTCAGTTCACCAGTTCCTTTAAGCTGTGTTGAACCTTTAGTCAATCTGCAATTTAAAGCAATTCAGCTCACTACACATCCAAAAATTAGGGTGTTATTTAAACACACTGACCTTCTGCTGTTGTCAATACAGACCCTTGTTTAGGAAATGATTAATCTCAACTGCCTGATATTTGTCAGTAAGATGAGCTCCCCTCAGCACGCCTCTCCTGTTACAGGTACCCTCCTCTGTAGCAGTCAGTAGTTAATGACTTAAATAGAAATTTATAGGCTTTTCTGGCTTTTCCAAGCCACTAATAATAATGTTACCTTCCCTACCTACCAGTGCACAAACCTCTGAAGATGCTGTGCTCCCTGAAAAGAGATGCAAAGGCTCAAGGAAAGCCCTTTTCAAGGATTTGGATGGAGGTGTCCTGCATCTGGAACCACCTGTCTCTGTTTTCCCAAAGTCAGAATTTGAATGGGCACAGTTTTACTCAGAAGCTGGTAAGTGCTAGCTTGTGCTGATGGGAGTGTTTGCAAAGTTTGAGCCATGAGATGTGACTTTCACAGAGATCTGCATGAGGCTGAGGTCATGCTGGTCTCAGTCTGTGCGATTCCTTGCCAGGCAGGATGCCGTGAATTGTGCTGTAGGAGACTGGGATGACTCAGTGTGCAGCTCTGTGTCACTCTGGATTCTTGCACTGTCATTTCACCCAGCATTCTTAGCCCCTTTAGGGTCTGATGCCCTAGGTTGGATGGTAGAAATTCTTCTCTGTGAGAGTGCTGAGGCCCTGGCACAGATTGCCCAGAGAAGCTGTGGCTGCCCCTGGATCCCTGGAAGTGTCCAAGGCCAGGTTGGATGGGGCTTGGAGCAATCTGGGATAGTGGAAGGTATCCCTGCCCATTGCAGGGGGTGGGATGAGATGATGTTTAAAGTCCTTTTTAACCCAAACCATTCCATGATTGGTGATTCTACCTGTCCCTTGCAAACCCCTCTGAGAGCATTAAGGGGCACGTGCTGTAAAAACACCACAAAACTGCAAAATAATACCAATAATTGGCCCCACAAGGATTTTCATCCACATCCCACTGTGGAGATAATCAAGCTGAAAACCCACCACAGAAGTTTGACGACCCCTCTCTGTTTAAACAAAAGGCCCATTCTGCTCAGTAACCACTTTCTGAAGGCTCCCACAGCAAGGTTCCATTCTCATCCTGATTAAAACTCAGCTCTCTGATTCCAAATAAACTCTTTAATTACAATTAGCATTCCCTGTGCCTGCTGCTGATGGCGGCCATTTTGCTGTAGAGATGCATCATTTGTGACTCTGCTGGTATGGGAGGCTGATGGGAGGGACTGTAATTAATTCTGTTTTCCTTCACACTCTAAAACTGATTAAACACAACAAGAACTTTAAACAAAGTGTGTAAGGCTTTTCCTCTAAGGATCCTGCTCTAGCTGGCTGCTTACAGGGTTGATTAATGTGTTGTCTAGATGCAAACACTGATTTTTACTGTACCTTTTTCATCCTAATTATGAATCACATGCAAGCACTAATGCTCTGGTGCTATTACCACTTAGCACCTGCATGTTGCTGAATATATTTGCATACAAAACCCGGATTTTATTCAGATTCCCATCATTTTTAGCACGTCCTACCATACAGTCGTAGGTGTAAGAGGAATCCCCACCATTTAAAGTGCACTGAGGGTACAACCTTCACTCCATAGGGTTTATCTCCTTGTGAAATGGAGGTAACACCATATGATAAATATTGCCTGCCTCTGAAACTGTGACAAAATTGTTGTGTTTTCCTTTTGCTACCCAAATCTGACTGGTGTTTTTTTTCCGCTCCCCTTCACAAATGTGTGTTAGATTCCTCTGCATTTCTCGTTCTGAACTATGATTCCTTTTGTCTTGAGGTTGACATTTGGAAGGCACAACTTGATGGTAAGGTGAGTTTGTGGTTGTCTTCTTCCCTTTTTTCCTTCTCCTCCTGGAAAGCTGTAGCATTGAGTATTTTCCACAGTGCAATGCAGGCTCCCAGGACAGACAAATAGGAGAAAAAAAGCTCAACTTTCCTGCTCCCACTGATCTTTTTCCAGCAGGACCAGAACAATCATCATCCCCCTGTGCTGGGCACTGATGAGACCAAACCTCGAGTCCTGTGTTCAATTTTTAGCTCCTCACTGCAAGAAAAACTTTGAGGGGCTTTGAAGGAAAAGGAGCTGGAGAAGGGCCTGGGATATGTCCTATGAGGAGCAGCTGAGGGAGCTGAGGTTTCTTAATCTGGAGAAAAGGAGGCTCAGGGGGACTGTATACAGCTCCCTGAAAAGAAGGATTGGCTTCTTCTCCTAGGAAATTAGTGATGGGTCAGGGGGAAATAGCCTCAAGCTGCACCAGGGGAAAATTCAGGTTGGATAATAGGAAAAATATCTTCCCAGAAAAGGTAGTTGGCCATTGCAATAGGCTTCCCAGAACAGAGGCGAGACCACCATCCCTGGGAGCATTAAGAAAACCAAGTAGAAATGGCCCTTTGTGATATAGTTTAGTTGGCTTGGTGATGTTCATTCAGTCTGGGCTTGGTGACCTTGGAGTCCTTTTCCAGCCTTAATGATTCTGAAGGCCAGATTCCCCTTTGGTGTGACAATGCTTCAAGGCCTCTGAAGATGGTGGTTTTGTCATAGAATTATAAAATCATAGAATGGCTTGGAAGGGGCATTGGAACAGGATGATTTTTAAGGTCTCTTCCAACCCAAACCAGTCTATGATTATATGATTCTATGATACACATAAATATGTTCACTTCAAACTTCCAGTTTGGCCAATCAAATTGAAATTACTGTCCCTCAGGCATTTTTAGATACTCTGGTTACTCTGTGGGGAGCAAACCAAAACACTCAGTAGACTTCAGGGACAAAAAAGCCATGGAGGTGTTTTATCAGAATAAGGAATATCACAGGGAAGAGGCTCTGAGAACCTTAATTGAGGCACAAGGGATCATTCAGTGTGATATTACTGCTCCTGGATTCACAGGATGTCATCTACTGAAGATGGAATTAGTACAGAATTCATGAAATTTATTATTTCTATTCCCACTTTCCCCCCCTTTCTTTTCCTGAACTTTTACCCACTGAGTTTGCTCTTTGCTCACAGACTAAGCTTTTTATTGTGACTCTCTGAAGAAGCAGAACTGTTCACTTCAAAACAAAGTTTTAGTTTTCTGGATAAGCCACAGAATTCAGAAAAAAAAGAACAAAACAGGAGGGAACAGATCCAAGATTTTTGTTCCTCTTATTATTTCTACTGCAAGAAAAAAGGAGTAACAACAAAAGTGGGTTTGAGTCCAACAAAGTATAATTACTTTTTAATATGGGAGTCCTTTTTAGTCTTTTTTTTTTGTCTTTTAAATGTAATGCTACAAAAGTTTAAAATTAAATGTTTTCCAACACCCTCCTCCCTAAATAATTTATGATGAACTTTCAAAACACCATTTTTTGAATTATCCAAAACAATTTAATGAGTTTAACATGAATTTGTAATTATTTAAATCTCTTTGAGCTGCCATTTTTGGATGACAAAATGTTTTTCTCCTAAAACTCATGTCTAGAGCAAGCCTCTTGCAAAAGAGCTTGGGGCCAGGCCTGAAGCACTAAATGGTTCCACGATACAGGAAATACCAGAACCATAAGCTGTACAGCAGAATTGGCTATAAACAGGAGTATCTTGATGGGGAATTAAGGATAAGTGGACAGTTTGTGTGTTCAACTGATTCTTATGTCCAGGTTAAAACCCCAACTCCACGAAGAGCAGCTGATGGAACCATCCTTGTGTAGTTGAAGGATCAGCCATTTGCTGGCTTTCTGCAGTGTTCACAGGACTCTGTTATCACAGTTCCTCACATCTGTAATCTGGGATGAGTTACAGAGACACCAAAGTTCATTGTCTTCCCTTGGTGGAAATGTAGCTGAGGACCTGAATCTAGTAGAAGATCCAGCTTCTGTTGTCTCCAGCATCGTCACAGAACCACAGAATTTTGGAGTGGTTTGGGTTGGAAAGGGCCTCAAAGGTCATCTCATATCTTGTCATGGGCAAGGACACCTTCCTCTAGAGTTTACTAATGTCCCCTCCAGTGAGCAAAGAGAGATTGATTCATGACATGGGTAAGACACAGAATCGGAGAGATGAAACTGAGTCTTTCAAGTTTTAGTCTTGAGCTTGCAGATGTATGTTTGCTTCCTGCTGACAGATACATTCTAGGTATAATTTAAGGCAATTTGGACTGAATAATCATAGAATCATAAAGCAGATCAGGTTGGAAGTGAACTCAAAAGCTCATCTTGTCCACTCTTTTGTGGGCAAGGAACATTATCTGTCACCCTGTCCAACTGCATTTTGAAAACCTCAAAATGATGATGTGATGGAGACTCCACCATGTCCCTGGGGATGTTTTTCCAATAAACCACAGAATCACAGAATGGTTTGGGCTGGAAGAGACCTTAAAGATCACCTTATTCCATTCCCCTGCCGTGGGCATGGACACCTTCCAGCATCCCAGGCTGCTCCAAGCCCTGTCTGACCTGGCCTTGGAGACTTTCAGGGATGGAACAACTACAACACCCAGTGATTACTATCAGTGTTAAAAAACCTTATTTCTTATGTTGAGATGAGACCTTTCCTGGTGCAGGCTGTACCTGTACACCATTGTCTTCCCCATGTGTCTCCTGGTGAAGAGAGAGCCTCATCCTCCTTGTAGCTTCCCTGTGAGTACTGGAATATTGTAACAAAATTCTCTCCTGAGCTTTGTCTCTTCCAGGGAGAACATGCCTAATCCTTCAGCCTTTCCCCATAGGAGAGGCATCCCAGCCTTCTCACCAACTTTGTGTCCTTCCTTCAGTCCTCTCTGATTCTGATTTACTGGGGGATGATGAAGCTCTGGGCAATCTGCTGTATATTCATGCAACTTTTTCTTTCTGTTGTAAACATGTTTTCTGCACATTTTGTGTGAATAATTGGATTTATTTCTACTTTACACA
The DNA here is from genome assembly GCA_013397095.1 of Sterrhoptilus dennistouni. NCBI lineage: Eukaryota > Metazoa > Chordata > Aves > Passeriformes > Zosteropidae > Sterrhoptilus > Sterrhoptilus dennistouni. The sequence goes on from VWZU01016078.1 coordinate 326,991, forward strand.
GTCAAACCTGACAGCTCCTTGTAAGTTCTTTGGATACAGTAGTAGAATCAATGAAATTTAGGTCCATAATACCCCTGTGGGATGGACATTTATTTTGACACTAGTTTTCCAGGAAAAGGAGAGAATTTGTGACTTTCCCAAGATCAGTCATTTAATTAAAAATGATCCTTCCAGAACCCTGACAGTCAGACTCAGAATCTAAAAATGCCCCACTCTCTTTAGGCAGGTGTAACTTTATGGTTGCATTGATTAGAATCAGCTCAAAGTGTATTTTACATAGCACTTTTTACTAAAATGATATTCCTGGACTATATTTTGGGACATTACTGAACATTTAAATTCTGACTACAATTATAAACAAACAAAAAAAAATGCAGTTTTAAAAATTATTCTTAAAAAAACCCAGATAATTTTTTATTGAATCAGCTTTAGTGTTTATCTGTTGGTGAGAGGATCAGTGTGTTGTGAACAACTGAACTTTTTATCTGACCAGCAAATCATTGAGATTATATTTTCCTGTGTCATTTTCAATCCAGACAAATCTAAAGCTGTGAAATTGCTCAGTAGTCTTGCTTACTCTCTAGAGGTAATCAGTACATTTTTTAAATCATAAAGAGGAAAGTGTTTAATATGTAAGTGCTCATCTAAAGCAAGTTATGCAGACATTCAACACTCAATTTTATAAAAAACTATTGTCAAAACCCCTTTGAATTGTAACATTGAAGTTAAAAGTCATAAATGAATATGCAGAAGTTTGCTAATTTCTTCAGAAGTGTGAAAGAATGCCAGATGTAGGTAAAAACAGTCCAAAATAACTCAGGTTATGGGTCGAAGATTTTTGTTAAATTTTCTTTCTTCTGGTAATTTTAATTATTGAATAAAAATTTCAAATAATAGTTGGGGAAGTTTAGAATTTTGAGACACAGGCTGGCAGTATAAGTTAGGGCTAAAGCTGGGTGAAAATGTTGCACCATAAATATTTAATATTCCAAGGACTATGATTAGCCACACTAGCTATGCATAATCATATTCAGTAATTAAAGATGTCTGAGAATAAAATGCAGGTTTGGTAGATCTGCAAGGAATGAAACAATGCAATATCAGCATTGTTTTCCTCTGGAGCTGTTTTGTTGTTGCTGTTCACAAATAGAAATTTGTTCTTTCTGCAATAAATGGCCCATGCAAAATGGGTTGGAAGTAGCAATGGAGGACATTAAAAGAGCTCTTACCAAACTATTCTTTCATAAAAACTAAACCTAATATGATCAGAAAATGCTTGTAATTCTTAATTTTCCTGAAAACACATCTCTGGTAAAGCAGACCTTAATTAAGTTGATACCAACACAGAGAATAAAGTTGGGAGGATTTTTGTAGTGCTCATGGGAGAACAAAGTTTAAAGTAATCCAGAGGGAAATTAAGTTATTTTTATATCTTTGATGTCTCTGTGGTGGCTTATCAGGGGTGAGATGGTTGAACACATTGAATTAAACAATCAGCTCTGTCAACTGCAGCAGAGTGAGGGACCATTCTGTGGGTGGAGAATCTACCAGCTGGGAAAGAAGACAGGACAAGGAAGGGCTCTTCTTGGATTTTGAGTCCAAGGTTCCCCTAATTATGGGTTTTTTCCTTTTCAAAGTCCTGTGACAGAGTTAGAAAGAAGAGCAGATCTCGCAGCTCAGTCTTGTAAAGGTGTTTATTAAGTTTTTATCTAAAGGTCAGTGCACTGCCCAACACCAGGCTGAGCATGCTGAAAAACACCACTGCCAAGAGCACGAGACCTGCCATCCAAGGTCTCTTAAGGACTTCTAACCCAATTAAATCTTGAAATATTTACAATTTTGTACCAATAATTGCTACTAATTCTAGATATGCAATTTTCTACATCACCTATGTTCCACCAATGTCTTTGTGCCATCGTCACAGCAGAAGATGGAGTAGAAGAAGAAGAAGAACTTAGGACACCGCCCAAAATTCTCCATCTTGACTCTATCTACTTTCAGTCTAAAAACCCAAAACTACAAATTTTTCACCCTGTGACAAACTAAACTACTATCTAATTTAAATTTAAAATTTTGTTTTCATTTCATCCATAAGTGTTGGGAGTTTTTCCCATGGTCTATGGTCAAAGGCAATGCTTTCTTGGGGTCTCAGACGCCCCAGGGCAGTTTGGGGGGTTTCCCCCTTGCCCTGGACTCCAACAGGCTCTAAACTGACGGAGGGCAGCTTTAGATTAGACATATGGAAAAAATTCTTCCCTATGAGGGTGGGGAGGCCCTGGCACAGGGTGCCCAGAGAAGCTGTGGCTGCCCCTGGATCCCTGGAAGTGTCCAAGGCCAGGTTGGACAGGGCTTGGAGCAACCTAGGATAGTGGAAGGTGTCCCTGCCCATGGCAGGGGGTGAAATGATGAATTTCTTGGTGTCTTCCAGCACAAGCCAGTCTGTGATTCTATGATCTGGATGCCACCATGAGACTTCCTAAGGGGACAGGTCTGCCAAGTAAAACCACTCCTCTACATGATTTCTTTTGGTAAATCATGGAGGAACTGGGCACAGTTGGGGATGTAGCAGCAAAGTCAGCATTGAGGCTGAGGTGGCCATGCCACTTGTCCATTTTGAAATATTATAAATTGCTTTCCTTCACAGTCACCTGCATTTCAGACTCTAATAAACAGCTGTTCTCCTTTTTCAGGGTTGCTTTTTCCTTAATTCTGAAGCTAGGATGTGTGAGATGAATGGCATTGTTCATTTTCTCTGTGATTAGCATAGAGCAATGTTACACAGATTATATATCTGTATATGTACAATTGTATAAGCCTATCAAACCTTATTTCCTTGTTCCCATCAAACAGGGGTATCAAATTTTTTTCTCCTAATGAGGCCAAAAAACCTTGGGCTAACCCAACCATTTTGCACATTTATTGCTGTAAATGGAGTTTAGCTTTTTGTACCACCCTTTCTGCTTCTTTTTTAAATTCCTCAGGTTCTTTCAAACAGCCATGCACTGATGTTCTGCTGCATAAAATGCAAAATATGTGTACACATCTATTAGGAATGATTATCCAAATGAATTTTGGAAAAACTGATTATGAAGTCAGGTCCCTGACAAAGGGAGATAACCTTGCCCCTTAGGATAGTAATCCTTTTTGAAGATGTGCCAACAAATAGTTTGTGCCTTCTCTTGCTATCAGAAATTCTTGGCTTCTCCTTTTAGCCTTAAACCCTGAGGATAAAAGAACAGGTTTTTAATTTTCCAAACTCAACTTCTGTATTTCAGGAGCTATTTAGAAAAATTCCACACTTTTTAGAGTTTGTGAAATCTTGGGGAGCTTGTTTGTTTCCCCGGGGGCTCAGTACCCCCAAAACACCAGGTCACCTTCATTTAGGAGTCTAGTTATGGATTTCAAACCCACCTCTCTCCCTTTCTGTATATTAATGTTGTCTGCAACACAAGGAAAAGCTTTTTTATCATTGACATGATGAGGCTTCTGTTCCAGCGTAATGTTTCTTAAACTGTGATTCATAAAGCATTGGTGGTCCATGAAACCTGAATAATTGATAGACAAATCACTCATGGACTTATTAAAAAGACTGACAGTTAAAGGTGAAAAGAATTATTAGGCATGTGGAAAAGAGGAGATATGAGGAATGTCTGGAAAAGCTGGGTGGCTTGGTCTTGAGAAAAGGTGGAAGAGAGGTTTAGGAACAGCCTTCAAAAACATGAGACTCCTGGGGATTGGAGAGAAATAAATTGCTCTCAAAATCTGTGGAATTAGAAATAATGGTCTGAAGCATCATCAGGATAATTTTATGTGTTGGGAGGAAATGTTGGAATAAAAACAGAGAAACATGGGCCTAGCTTGCCTGAGTGAGTTGCAGAGTCCTTATCAGTGATAATATCCTTAGATAATCAGATAGAACTGATCTTTTTCTGAGCAGGTGGAGAATGGATTAAAAAACTTCAAATGGCCCTTTCAGCACCTATTTTAAAAATTTTGGAAAGATATTTCTGGCCTGTAGGAATCTTTGAGGTCTGACAGTGATATAATGGTCCAAAGGCCAAGGAGTTGTAGGAGGAAGGTTTGGTAAGCAGGACTTTCTAAATGCTTCTGATGAAGGCAAAGAGTGACCACTGGGGAGGAAAGACAGATTGTCTCTCAACCCGTGTGCTTGGTCCTGGTCATCCAGCCTGCCTGTTCTTGTGGAATGCCAATGAGCTTGAAAGAATGTGCAATATGTAGGTGTAGAGATAAGTTCCATAGAAAATGGTGTCCAGGGTCTGAGTGGAGTTTACAGCACCAGGGAACCAAAACTGGCACAGGTTGCCCAGAGAAACTATGGCTGCTCCATCCTCGTAAATGTTCAAGGCCAGGCTGGGTCAGGGTGGGAGCAACCTGGGATAGTGGAAGGTGTCCCTGCCCATGGCAGGTGATTGGAATGAGCTATCTTTAAGGTCTCTTCCAGCCCAATCCATTCTATGAATCTATTCCTTATCTGAGACCTCTCCACAAAGCTCAGACATCCTTCATATTCTCCCAAGGATCTGTTTCTTTCTTATTTATCATTCTTGCTTTGGTGATGCCAATGAATCTGAGCCCATTTTTGGTTTGTATTCCACTCAGAAATTTTCCAGCATCTTCTTGAGGAATCACAGAATCACAGAACAATTTGGGTTGAAAGGGACCTTAAAATCATCTTGTTCCATCCCCTGCCGTGGGCAGAGACACCTTCCATTACCCCAGGTTGCTCCAAGCTCCATCCAACTTGGCCTTGAACACTTCCAGGGAAGGGGCAACCACAGATTCTCTGGGCAATCTGTGCCAGGGCCTCCTTACCCTCACAATGAAGAATTTCTTCCTAATATTCAATCTGAACTTTCTCTCTTTCAATTTGAATCTATTCCCCCTTGTCTTGTCAATCCATGTTCTTGTAAATATTCTCTCTCCCTCTTTCTTTTTGACTCACTACAAGTACTGGAAAGCCACAATTAGATCATCCCAATGCCTTCTGCTCTCCAGGCTGAACAATCCCAATTCTCTCAGCCTTTCCTCATAGCAGATATTTTCCATCCCTCTGATCATCCTGGTGCCTCCTCTGGACTTGCCTCAGCAGCTCCATATCCTTTCTGTGCTGGAAATCCAGGGCTGGAAGCAGCTCTGCAGGTGGGGTCTCACCTGAGGAAGGGCAGAGGGGCAGAGTCACTTCCCCTGACCTGCTGCCCAACGCTGCCTTTGGTGCAGCTGCTGCAGAAGCTGCTGATATTAAAAGTCAAGCCCCAATGTGTCAGGAGAAACAGAGGGAAGTGGAGAAGTGAGTTGCTCCAGTGGAGTAGTGATAGAATGAAAAACCAGCATCAACATGGAACACCCTCTCCAGGCTTGCTGGCTGTTACCTTTAAGGAGCCAAGACGGTTATGTTTATGCAATTAAAAAAAATAAAAAAGAAAAAGAAATGTGCATTTCATCCTGCAAGCATAACTATATTATTTCCTCTTTAGATCTTAGAGACATATCTATAATCCAACTAAACTGCTGAGTGGGAGTTTGCAGAGGTTTACAGGGGAAGCACCACATTTTGCAGCAATTAATTTTGCAGAGGAAGCAGCCTGTTTAAAGACGCCTGCAGCAGTCACTAAAATATGTGTTGTTTTTCAAGGCCACCAGACACACAGTTGGCTAGGTTGGCTAATAAACAAAACAACAATGCAAAAAAAACCACACCAGTCTCGTGGGGTTTGCAGGAAGAAGGGATGAGAAATAAAATGAATAATGCTTACCTGCTAGGGGTGGGTGAAGACTATAATTGTTTAGCCCCCAGCAGATCCCTGCAAGGGTTAAAAATGACAAAGATATTAGTTGGTGACTGCTAAGATTGTTGGTTTGAAGCTTTGGGCAAAACACAGACTGTTATTTACCGGACTTGGTCGATTTACTTCTTAATGCAATAATGACCTGTGAAATGAAACGTGAGCTAGACAATTGTTCCTCATTCTTTCCAGTAAAACATCCTTTCATACCCCATTAAACCACCATTAATTCCATTTGAAAGAGAAGCAGGCACAAACACCAAGGGATATCTCTCTTTTCCTCTCTTTATGGGACTGATCAAGGCCTGTGGATGAAAAAGCAGATTTCTCACCAATTTTAGAAGGTGCTGGGCAGCCTGTGGGGGACACACTTTTGAAAGAACACCAGAGATTCACTGGATTGGCACCCAGTGGACCACATTCCTGAGTTTTCCAGAACGTATCAGGAAGTCTGGCAAACAGTCAATTTATTGGTGCTTATACATCAGTTTTCTCTCTCTTTTTTTTTAGCTGGCTTTCTTCAAGCATGACATTTATATATTCATGCAGTGAATCTGCAGATATATCTGTGCATTATTTCCCTCCCAGTCCTTTTAAACACATTTTCAATTTTAAACAAAAGTAGTAGAGTGATAAGTCCTACAGGTTTAAAAAAGTTTGGGTCTGTGAAGAAAAACTCCATGAATGAACCTCTCTGTTCCCCCAAAGTGGGTTATCCTGTTGGGAGTCCTTTGACTGCTAAGAAATTTCTCTGGAGAGAAACTCCAGTTTTGTATCTCAAATAAAGGAGAAAACTTTTGCACACTGGTGCAGGGCTAGGGATCCAGCCACAGCTGTGCAGTGCAGCACTCGTTCCCCTTGGTGTGGGACTGGTTTCTTTACCTCCTGATTCTCCCCCGCTGGGGCATTGACAGACATGTCGATGTGACACTGAGGTTTAGAGGGACTTTGAAGTGTTACATTTACAGTTGCATTTGATCTCAGAGGCCTTTTCCAAAGCCAACCTCCACAGCCTTCCCAAATTTTCTCCTTGGTACTATTTGGCCTTACCTGAAACCTACACCAAGGCATTTAATCAGTTCTTTGGCAGGTGTTGTCCAGCTGCAAGGAGGTTGCCATGGATCAATGGCCTTGATCTGAAAGTGCCACTGATTTAATGCAATCACAGTTTGACAGCCCACAATATAACATTTCATCATATTACCTGCTTTTCAGTTGCTTCTTCTTTTATATTTTATTTTATTTCATACCCTATACTTTCATGTTATTTGCTACACTAGATGCCTTTCTTTTTCCCTGATAGATTTATGCCTGGGGAAAGATTCTGTTTGAAAGTTTGCTCAGAAATGGTTCAGCTGCAATGAGCAAAATGAAGCTTTCTTTTGGTGTATGTTAAAAACGAATCTATAAACTCTAAAATCCATGGCCTTGCAGTAGAGGTTGAGGGTTATCAGGGAAACAACTCTGGTCAGTGACTTATTTTCAATCCACAGTCCTTGTGAAAAATTGTGTCCAGAACTATTTATGAAAATAAATTGCTTAGATTTATTATCTTTTCATGTTCTTTGAAAGATCTAAGCCTTGTCTACCGCTTGTGAAAATTTCAGTTCTCGCTCTGGTGCATTGTTTGAAGCACAGACATCAAATGCTTTCCTGAGTATTTGGAGGCTGAAATCCCACATTCTAGTTCCCTTGCATTGCATCTGCTAATTAAAAAAAGAATTCTGGGCACTTTGTGACCCTTCCTGCTGCCCCAGGGCTGTGTCCCCAGGAGGCAAACATGTGTTGTGTCCTGAGTTTACAGACTGGATTGGGCAGGAGCCAAGGGATTGCACAGAGTCCTCTGGGGTGGAATGGAGAAGAGACCTTGGAGTTTAATCAGCAGCAAGTATGGCATCCACTGGGAAAAAGCTGGTTGGGTGTTGACTCACCAGCCTAATTATTAAAGCACCTAGCACAGTTTAGCTTATGTAGGATTGAGATTTTTGTGTGTGCTTTTGTGTGACTTAATGATTATTTATAAGATCAAGTTTCACTTGCAAAAAAACCCTCCAAAACCACACTTCCCCCCCGCCCCTGAAAAAAAAACAACTCCACACCCAACCAAAATAAAACAAAAAACAAAACAAAAACCACTTTGTGGAAGGTTTTAATTACAGTTCTGAAAAGAGATGGAGAATGAGAAGTGAAAATCCCTTGTCATTAATATGAAGAGCAATGACCTGTGAAAAATAGGTATCTTTTTTCCTTCCCTGTTATTCTTCCTACATAGCCTTGCTGTGATCCAGAGCAAATCACAATGGTCTGTTTGTGTGTATGCAAACATTTGTGTTTATACACACACAGGCACTGTCCTCACAACTGTTCTGGGGAGCATTTCATAATTTTTTCCTCCTATCTTCCAAATATTAGCATTTAATGAAATACACATTTCCTTCATTTATCTTGAACCTACTCCAAGGCCAGCAAATACCAGAACCTCAAATGTTATGACAGGATAGATTCTTTATTGGTTTGTTTTCTTTTCATTCTTTCTGTTTTCACTGTGATTTTTAATTTTTTTAAAAAGATTATGGACCCTTATGTTCCAGCTCAAGGAACCTGGCTTCCAACTGAGGTACACAAATATGTCCAAAAAAATGTCCCTGAGACCCATCCAATGCAGACAGCTGTGCAGCAAACAGGAAATTGAGGAAGTCAGGTTCATCAGAAACACAGGATTTCCTTCGTGGATGTTTCAGATAAAGCATCTTTAATTTTTCCATGCCGGATCAGTGCTGTAAAAGGGCTGTGAGAAAAGCAGGGGAATTATCGCCCTGTGCTTTGATGTCAGGGGTGGAAAAGCATAACTGAAAGACAGGTTCTTGTGGGGACCATCACACCTTGGCCCTGTTGGCATGGGCTCTTCCAAGCAAACTCTAATTTTCCTGTGCTCTGGGCTGGCAGGACACGAGTCAGCTCTGAACCAGGAGCTGTATCACTGTGACACACAAGAGCTAAAGGTGTCTGAGCAACTGAGTTTTGAGGAGAGATGCCAGACAATGAATGGAATCCTGGAATGGTTTGTTCTGAAGGGACTTTTAAGACCAGCTCTTTCCACCCCCTGCCATGGGAAGGGACAACTTCCACTATCCCAGGTTGTCCCAAGCCCCGTCCAACCTGGCCTTGAGCACTTCCAGCGATGCAGGGGCAACCACAGTTTTGCTGTGCCAGGGCTTCTCCACCTTCACAGTAAGGAAATAATTTGATTATGAAATGAGGCTAATTCTTCTTTTCCCCTCCACTCATTAGTTTGCAACGACTCTTGACATTTCAGTGTCAGGAACTATGGAAGTGTCTATGTGGCATCTGGTACGGTGCGATTCCAAACTAGTCTGAGTCCCCTATGAAACACTGGGAAAATGACAAACTGGTAATTACCAGTGTTCCAGTGGAATTACTAAATCAGGCAAGCACTTAGATGTTGCCTGTGTGACTTTAGTTTGGCTCGCTCTCCTCTTCGTGCTTTTGAATTTTGACAGTCTTTGTCTGCTTTGAGAGCTTTCATGGTCACACTAAGAAGCAAAGCAATTTTGACTCATTTGGCCCAACATGCAATTGCTCTGGAGATGGCTCAGGGCTCTGTGCTGCCACATGTTTGTACAATAGAGAAGGGTATGGGGAGACTTTCTTTTGGCCTTTTGGTATTAAAAGGGAATTTTTAAGAAAGATGGGGGCAGACAATTTTAGCAGGTCCCACTGCAATAGGACAAAGGTTGATGGTTTTAAATAAGTGGGTGATCAACTTAGAATAGATATGAGGGAGAAGTTTTTACAATGAGGGTGGTGAAAACTGGCAACAGGTTGTATGGAGAGGTGGTGGCTGCTTCATTCCTGGAGACATTCAGGGTAAAGTTGGACACAGCTCTGGTTTAGGTGGTCTCTGGGTGATATTCTTTGACCATGGGGGTGGGGAGGCCCTGGCGAAGGTTGCCCAGAGAAGCTGTGGCTGCCCTTGGATCCCTGGAAGGGTCCAAGGTCAGGCTGGATGGGAGTTGGAGCAACCTGGGATAGTGGAAGGTGTCCCTGCCCATGGCGGGGGGTGGAACATGATCTTTAATATCCCTTCTAATCCAAAACATTCCAGGATTCTAGGACTCTGTGACATGCACACCAAAAATCAGCAGGAAGTGCACAACTATCCATCCCAGTTTCAACCCTAGTGCACTCAGGACAACGATTTAATAGAGCATTTTATCTTAATGAAGCTAAAAGTGTTGAAAGCTCGGGCCAAGAGGTTGCTACACGCAAAAGCTGCATTTCACAAAATAATTGCTGAGACAAAACATGAAAAATCTTCATTTATAAAGCATAGCTTTGATATAGATGTCATCACTCTACCAAAGTTCAAAGCACATGTGGTTGACACTATGTGCACTGTGGGGTTCTCAGGATATGTAGCATGAGTATAATATAGTGCTTAGTTAAAATAATTAGTTGAAAAGAACATATTCATTTCCTAGTGAATTTTTGGAAAAACACCGCAGTGCTTTGGAAAGAAGAAAAGTTATTAACTGACACTGTGTGTAAGAAACTGGAAAATAAATATTTTCATCTGGGGTAGTTATGTTGAATACTCAGTTTTAGACCATGCCAAGAACATGTTTATTAGCTTAACATGTAAAAAATTATATTTGTTTCAATATACAAACACATAAATATGATAAATAGAAATAGACTTATGAATTTATGTGATTATAATATCATTCCACATTCTCCAGTTGCTGGGAAAAGAGTCACACAACCAGTGAGGCAGCTACCACAGCACCATAAAGTGTTTTTGAAGAACATTTCAATGAAAAGATGTGGGGGGTTTTCTCTTTATTTTTTTTTCTTTCTTTGTTGTAGGCATCCTAAATTGACAACAGCACCTCATCTTTTCTTAGAAAATAAGTTGTAAAGACAAGGTAACCTTGCAACTTCAATTTGCCCCACAATGGAAGTCAGGGACCTGTGCAATATATTGGACTTCCATGTTCTTGCTTTTTTTTTTTGCATTTATCTTCCTATTCTTTTTTTTTTTAAATCTGGGTAACTGCCCAATAATTCTAGTTTCAAATGGCCCTATTTTTCTGGTGGCTTGGATAAGGCAACTTGAATTAAAACTTTGGCATAGCCCTTCCTTAAGAGACCAATATAGAATTTAACTTCTGTGTTTGACAGGCTAATTGGCCAAGGTTTAAAACCATATGCAATGGTTATGCAATAAAACTGTATTTAATTAATTAAAGGGAGCCGATTATTTTCAGTCAGACTCTGTTCGTGAAACATCCTCCTACTTGCTAATAAACTTTGTTCCTGCAGTGGTTTTTCTGAAATTAATAAGCACATTGCAAAACCTCAGTAAGCCTGCCTCGTTGTTTGCTTCCCATGCTCACCAGGATGCAGCAGTTACTGGACTGAAAATGAAGTTCACATCCCTATAAGCTCTATATTGAAAATTCTCCTTCATGGGATTGACAGAATCACAGAATCCTTCAGGTTGGAAAAGTCCTCTAAGTTCATTGAGTCTAACTAGCATTGCCAAGCCCACCACTAGACCACGTCCCAAACACTGAACACTTTCAAGGATGGTGATTCCACCACACCCTGGCCAGCCTGTTCCAATGCCTGACCAGCTTTTCAGTGAAGAAATTGTTCCTCACGCAGATTATAGAATGAGCTGATCAAAAGCACCAAGTAGTTTCAAGGATGCACAAAAAAAAAAAAAAAAAAAAAAAAAAAAAAAAAA
>VWZU01016078.1:338582-348956 GCA_013397095.1 Sterrhoptilus dennistouni
GAAAGGAATAGAAGATGCAGTTCTATTGGATAAATAGTTGGAGGAAATACTTGGCAAAAATTCCCCTAAGAGCTGTGAGAGTCCTTGAATCTTCTTGGACCTCTTGATGCAACTCATGATAAATTAATTAAATTTTCTGTCCATGTCTCACTCTGAGGATTGACCATAATTAAAAGCACAGCTCACACTGGAGCAGGGCTGGGCTGTCTCTGTGCCTTAGGAGATGGACACAACTGCTTTCTTTTAATCTCTGGAGAGGGAGCTGAGAGATAAAGCAACAGCAGGATGTGTCAGGAATGAAACTGGGTTAACCTGCCTGTGCTATAGGGTGGAGGAAAAGGCTGTGCCACTTGTTGAGAACTTTTCCAGTTCTTTGAATAATGATCTGGGTTAAAAGAGACCTCAAAGATCAGCCAGTTCGAAACCCTGCTATGGGCAGGGACACCTTCCACTACCCCAGGTTGGTCCAAACCCCATCCAACCTGTCCTTGGAGACTTTCAGGGATGGGGCAGACACAGCTTCTCTGGGCACCCTGTGCCAGGGTCTCACCAGACTCTAAATAAACAATTTATTCCTATTAACTAATCTAAATCTACTCTTCTTCATCTCAGAGCCATTTGCCCTGGTTCTATCTCTATATGCTCTTGTAAAAAGTACTTCTCAGAATCCCATCTTTGATACTGGAAGGGTGTTATTAGGTTTCACTAGAAGTTATTATAAATTTTTTTGAACTGTAAGTAGAACCAGTTGAAATAATTTTTTCATTGCAGAAAAATTATATGATGTCCCCCTTACTCTTTGAAACCACAGAGTAAAACATCTAAATCAGCTTTAGAGAAACTATTCTGTCCAGCTGCCTGTGCAACCAGCTTAAAGTGGCTGCTTTGGATCCTTGTGCATGGAGGGAAATCTGCTTTCTCCTTTCCCTCTCCAGACCCCAAGGGTACAAACTTCCTCAACCACTCAAGTTTGTGTCTGAAGGAAGAAGGAAGCCCAGTGGACGTCAGTGACCACATAACAAAAACCATCCCTTGCTCTTGGAAAGGCTGAGTCTGTGGAAAAACCTCTGACTCCATGGGTGCCTGAAGAGCACTCCAAAAAAAAGAACCCTGAACCAGTCAGAGATTAAATACAAGTGCAGGGCTGCCTGCAACAGTGTCCTGCAGGCAGAAACCCTACAGAACTCCAGGAATGGTTTAAAAAATCAGATTCAAATTTTAGTGTATTCAAATTTTAGTGGAGGCAGTGGTTGCTTTGGGAAGAATAAACAGCATTTATAGACTGATTTCTCCTACCCCCTGTTTTCCAAAGCAGGCATTAATTCAGGATAGCTTGACCTGAAGGTAGAACAAATTCCTGTACTATTTGTTTATGTATCCTGTATCTTCCAACCTTTTAGCCATTCAAACCTCCAGTGGCAAAGTGATCCAGAATTTGTGTAACTGGCAACTTCTGGGCACGAGGTGATCCTTAGGAATTCTGATTGATAATGAGTACCTCCATATATTATTGCAGAATGAACAAGTCACTTGTGTTCTCTAACATATTCATGTTTTGGATGTTTCCTGGTTTTTTTGGGGTTTTTTGCTGCTCTCTGCAAAGTGAGTGTGGGTCCCCATTCAGTAGAAAGCAGTATAGAAGTTTGTTTGTTAACTTTTACTGATTTTATGTAGATGTTGTTTTCAAAGAAGCCCTTTGTAATGAATAACTCTTCACTGCAGCCCTGGAAGGCTCAGAAGTTATGGGATGGCGTTCTAGGCAAGAGGGTGGGTGGGAAAAAGTCAATAATAATACCAATAAAAAAGCCATACTTCTGATCAAAGCAGCAAGTGCTTGACTAAAGATTATATTAAAAAAAAGAAAAATGTAGAGGTCTTGTTAAAACCTTTGGGTTAGTGTCCGGTTATGTGGATTTTCCCTCTAGTGCTTATTCTGGCATTCATTAAACCCTGATAAGTTACACAGAAACACTTGAAAGAATGATTAGAAATGCTATGTGTGAATAATAGAATTGCTTAAAGGGAAATGGAAATTCTTAAAGGGAAATGCATACAGACATGGAAAGTGAACTTGTGCAATTTTCTCATTGTCCAGGGTTATTGTCTTATTCTTCTTATTTTGAGGGTGTTGAATTTGTGTCTTTTTATGTTCACAGCTTGGGAGCTGCTTAGGGAAATAATATTCTTCAGTGAGATTCAGATGTGCTGAAGGTTTTTGAAAAAAGCAAAGTGTCTTCTTTCTGGTGTCCTTTTTTGAGAGGCTGATGCTCGAGTTTGGAGAGGAAGGGAATTAAAAAGAGAAAAATTCCAAACCAACACAGGGCTTTCCTCTCCATCCTCCTGTGCTCTTGGGGTGAAAATCCTCATAATTCAGTTTCAGATGACTTTTCACAGGTGTTTCTTGATAAATAGGTCCAACAGAATCCATCTTCACATGGAAAGGGCATCTTGCCAACAGGAATGACAAGGGAGCCCTTCATGTAGCAGGAAATGATGCATTCAGCACCTTCAGGAGGCTTTTTGTGCTTGAGTAAAGGTTTATGTCTTGTTTAGTTGGTGTTGCTATTTAACCAACCAGAGTATTAATGGCTGCAATGGCAAGCACTGGAGGTTAAACCAAAAATTCACTTGTTGCTATGAAAGCATGTTCTACTCCTTTGCTCTGCTCTTCATGTTACAGAAACAATATATCAGCACTGAGGCAGAGGGGAGCAGAGCTGATCCTGTGGTTGAATTAGGAATCAAGCTATAAAAGCCCTAATCTAAACTGTGGGATAATGAGATGTGAGAGGATTTTCTGAGGTCCACTGCTGAGCACATCATGTTTGTTTAGTAAGATGGGAGTGTTTTCACTGAGATAAAAGTTTAGATTCCGTCAAGAGAAGTTTCCAAACCTATCTTCAATACTTTAAGCCACAATGATTTACTGGGACACAGAAGAGTATTTTTAAAGCCATTCTGAGGTTTTTTTTGCTCTACATTAGCTATATGTGGGTATAACATTGACATGCCTTTCCTTGCCAGTGTTATCCAATGGAATTTGAGAAGTGTTTTTCCCTTGTATTTTCTTTTTCAACAGTGCGGTCAAAAAAATTCTCTAAGTCAGAGGATGAAACCCTGCACCTCTGATCTCAATGTCTGTGTTGACACAAGTCTCAGCGAAGGGTCTGTGGAGAAACTCAGGACTTGGTGATCTCCCAGATCCATCCACTTTTCACCCCACAGAGACCACACAGGTAGATGATGGCAGAGTAGAAGTACCTGAGGTCACACAGTGACAACAGGTCCATGGGTCCTTCATGGTCTGCAAAGATTTCAAGCAAACTGAGGCTCAGAGTGCTCTGAAAACTGGTTTTGCCTTATTTTTAGGACCTGGAAATAAATTCCTGGTTTATTGCTGCTGTGGGCTGTGGGTCAGGTCTTGCACTGTACCAAGGAGAAGCTGTAGATGTGTTCTGAATGTGATACATAGGGTTACACATGCTTGTTTTTCCAAACAGACATTCAGGGTAAACTCAAAAGATTCATCTTGCCTACCTGAAATAATCTCTCTCTGCCTAAAATTGGTTACTGAGATACATTAATTTCTTGTGCAAGGTGTTGATTTCTCTCAGCTGAAGGAGTCAGGCTCAGACACTCATATCAAAACACACATGTATAAAGTAGATAAAAAGCCAGACCTAAGAGAAAGCATTGCATGGAGACTATTTTCCATGGGGTTATTCTCTGAATTGGTTTTGTATGACTCCATCATAATTCTGCAGGTGAAAATGTAGTACTGCAAAATCATGGCCTTCTGAGACTGGCACAAGGCATCAGGGTTGGATTTTCTGGTGAGATCTGGAAGAGAATCTGACTTCTTTCTGACCAAAAAGGGGAAGTTTTGATTAGATGTTAAGACAAAATTCTTCTCTGAGAGGGCAGTGAGGCGCTGGCACAGCTTGCCCAGAGAAGCTGTGGCTGTCCCATTCCTGGAAGTGTTCCAGACCAGGTTGGATGGGGCTTGGAGCAACCCGTGACAGTGGAAGGTGGCCCTGCCCATGGCAGGGGTTGAAATCTTCTTTAAGGTTCTTCCCCACCCAAACCAGCCTGTGACTCCATGATTTTACTGTTATCACTTTCCCTCCAATCCCTGGGCTAATTCAGTATTAAATTTTAGGTAGATTGGGCTATTTTAGCAATGCATTGAGCTGACTGATGAAAACTACATTAGGCTCCTTCTGTTGCCAACACATTGATGCAAAAATTGAACACCATTGAACAATTATATTCTGCATTTTTGTGAAACCAATACCACTCTTAGTTTTTCTGAAAAAACAAATATTTAACCGTAGCTTTAAATACACACCTTAAATGTGTATTTTAAGTGAATGTACACATGGTACGTTATGTGTTTGTAATACCTGAAATAAAATGTGCATATATATATATATTTAGATTGCAAGATAATATAGTAGATGCATAACAGGATTCTGCTGCCTTTGGTGTACAGATCATGGAATAGTGAAGCTGTCTCTTTCTTTCTTCCTGCTGCCACAATCCTTTTGGTCACCGTCACCCGCCTGCAATACAGTGATCTAAAAAACAAGGACTGGCAGTGACAAAGCATCAGAGGGAAGCTAAAATCCGTGTGGCATGTGACATAGAGAAAAGGTCACATTGCCCTGCATCAGCCTACTCTTAAGTCAAGTTAATTAATGGAGGTTTTTTCCTAATTCAACTGGATGGGCCTCCGGGCAAAGCGCTATTTGTAATGGCACTGTGCTCTGGAGTCACCCAGGCTGGTGCTGGCAGTGCCCCTGCCTGTCCCCATGTCTTCAGGCCAGGAGGCATCAGCTCAACACTCCACTCACGTTTCAGGTGTGTGTATTGCTCCCAAGTAACCTGACAAAGAGTAGTAATGAGCCTGTTCTAGGCGACTTGCCATTGAAAATCCAAACACTGGCACAAGCACAACACTGGACAGGAGATGCAAAGGAAGTCTCAAAGAAAGCCTCAAGCCACAACAGCTTCAGCCTTCTCTGTTGTGAATGTGCAATGGATTCCTGTTCACAAAAGAAAAGGAATCACCTCCAAATAGAAAGGGAGATTGAAACAAAGAGGCAAAATACAAACCTGGTCCTTGCTGAGGGCAGGTCTCTGACTGAGCAGCAGTGTCTGTCTCTTTCCTGATCTTTGCCTCCACCTTGGCTGGGAGGTGGCTCATGTTTTGGTTTACTGGGCATATGATGGTGTTGGGTTGAAGGTTATACCTGATGATCCTGGAGGTCTTTTCCAACCCAAACAGTTCTATGATTCTATGGTTGATTCTATGATTCCATAACTCCATGATTCAACAGTTCTATGATTCTACAAGTCTGTGATGTGTTTGTGTCCTTTTCCCTGTGTGTTGTGCACAGATGTTGTTGGCTGAGCTGGTATCCATGACCAGCTGGACCTACCTGGGGTCCTGACCTCATATTCCTGTTATCCCACTCTGTGATTGGTCCATTTACACACAGCCCCAGCCTGTGCTTCTGACTCCTCCTGGCACTGGTGGAGTGTGCTGTGGGTCAGCCCTGTGTGTCTCTGAACCTATGCTCAGAGCAAAGGTTTCTCTGCACACCCTGTCACAGGGTTAAATACTCAGCAAGAGGTTCTACTGAGATTCACAGTTCCCATCCAAGGCAAGGGCAAACAACAGAGTTCTGTCCAAAAACCACTGGCGGTGGAGTCCTGATGGTATAGCTACTCCTTACCTATTCCACTCTTTCTCTTGCATTTGCTTAGAGTGTCTGTGAGAGGATTTACACAGCTTTTTTGTTATTGTGACACATTTTTAGGGACAAATTTTTCATCCACTGTTTGCCAGAGAATTTGGATTAGAGAGATGTCCAAGTGTGGAGGGCTGATTTGGTGGCGCCACCAAACATCAGACTATTTCCCACAGTTAAATGTGGCCAGAACCTCACTGAACTCTTAGATTGAGACTGACTGTTGAAGACCAGAGTTCAGTCCAGCTGCATCAACCTAGAGAGACACAAGCTGAGTAGAGACAGGAAATCATTCCCAGGTTTGTTCCTGGGGTGACTCCAGTCTTCCCAAGCCCATCCTCCTTGTATTAATTAAGGTTGCAGTGGGTAGGCAGGTTTCTCCTCAGCTGTTGTCAATCTGTTGCCTATTTCCAGAAGGCAAATAACAGCCAGGAGGTGACTAAGTTGTCCCTTCCTTCTCTTCCACTCAAATTCAAAGCCTGCTCTTGCAATAAACAGAAGGCACAGGCGAACAACTTGGTTTCCTGCCCCATTAGTAGTGATTTTAATAATAATCATAAATACTTGGGGTTTTTTTTATAATTTTAAATATTTTTCTAGTACAAGAAAATGTCAGTGGTCTAATGGAAGTTGTCCCTGACCATGGCAGGCGGCTGGAATTTGACAATATTTGAAGGTCCCTTCAAACCAAACCATTGCGTGACTCTGAGCTTCCAAAGAGTGATGATGTTCAGCAACCTTTGACAATGCCAAAAGAAGGCCAAATATTTCACACAACTTCTACTTGGTTTTTTTTTTTTTGGCTGTGAACTCTTCTCTCAAACAGGCCCAGAAATAATCTGGGCAGAAGGTTTCTCTGTCTGTTTCCTTAGGCTTGGGATGCCTCTCTGACTGGTGTGGTCTCTGCCCTCTGTTAAACTTTGCAGGTAAAATCATGGGCACAGGGGCACTCTCCAGGGGCAGAAGTCCAGGTGGACAGGGCTGATGTCCATGTTAAGATAAATAAAATGACACAAAGATGCAATCCACTGCCCTGCAAAAATTTTTACCACAGCCTCCCACATGCTTTAGTCCTGGCCAAGTAATACTCTCTCAAACAATTCTTGTGTTCTTGGGTCAGTTTGGAAGTTTGAGTGTGCCAAGGAACATTCCCAACTGGTCTGGTGGATGAGTCCATCCTGGTTTTGGAGCTGAGATAGTTTAGAAGATGAATGTAACCAGATCATGTCAGTTGGCCTTGGTGTCTGGGAATACTCCTGGGCACATTTAATTTACTGATGAAGATGTGACCAGAATGTCTCTTCAGGACCATCTATTACTTAAATATCTGTATTGAAGCTGATTTTTTTGCACTAGTCTGATTTTATCCCATTGCCTCTGGTTTTAAAGATCTTATTTTTCCCTTTTGGCTGCTGTAACTAATCTGGGACGTGATCTGCTGTCTTCATAAATCCGTGCTGTGTGGGTTTACTCAGTTTTCAAAGAGGCTCAGGTTCCAAGAGCTGCTCTTTCTTTTTCATTTTCCAGCTCTGAGGTGGTTAAGCAACTCTGACTATGGTGAATTAAAAGTCATCCTTTCTCTCGTGCAGTTTATAAGTTAGGGTTTTTGAACTGTTTTTATTATTTTTTGCCTTTTTAGGGTATCTAATTTTTATTTAGATAGTTAGTAATGTCATTGATGACTCTGAGTATGGAGTGCTGGTAAAGAAAAATCTGATGGTGGCAACTTAATTTTTAGCTCTATCAGTGCCTCCCATGCTCCTGAGTGGCTTGAAATTGGATATATCCTCATCCCTGAAAGTGTTCAAGGTCAGGTTGGATGGGGTTTTGAACAACTTGGCCTAGTGGAAGATATCCCTGTCCATGGCCAACTCTTACTATGGCCATTTAGATAATCATTAAAAATCCCTTTTGCTCCAGACCAGATTGGTTGCATTCAAGTTGGGATGGTCACAAATCACATCAAGCTTCAGACAGTTCCTAGACATAGTTTTGGGCAGTCCTAGCTGACCTAGACAAAAAAACATGCCAAACGTTGTTCTAGGAATGTAAAATATTTGTGATTGAGTACTAGGTCTAAGGCATAAACCTTCATAAGTGTGGACATAGTTTCAGTGTACCTCTTTTAAAGACTAATGAAAAATGTCTGTGTCCCACTGTGTCCCAGAAGGTGGAAAATGTATTATTCGAGCTTTTGAGACTTTTCATCATGGACAGCATGTTTAACATGCCATCTCTACCCCAGTCCTAGACAAAGAAAAGTCTCTGTGGCAGTTCAGATGTTTATTCTTTTTTTTTTTTTTTTTTTGTGCTTTATGAAAGAAATTCAGCCCACCAGATCTCAGACATTGTTCCTGGCTTCCATATTCATAGCTAAGTTCTGAGGTGTTCTGACCCTCTTCAGTCAGTCCACACTGGCATCACTCATGTTGAGTGTTATTCTCCTTCTGTGAGAGAAATGTGGTCTCTAGGAGTAGAAGAACTGACAGGTTACTGTTCCCCTCAAATCCTTCTTATTGATCTCTCAAACATGGAATAAAAGGAAGAGCATTGGCAAAATAAACTCTGAGGAACCAAAGAAAAGGGCTGAGTGATGCCTTCTGGTTCTTTCAGTGATTCCTGCTGCTTAGAGCAGGGAGGAGAAAAATTTGGAGAGTATAGGAGGTGCTTGGACAGCCTTCAAATTGGCAATTTTCATTGGTGCTTCTTGCTCAAATTGTATGTAAGGGCAGAGCCCGAACTATCCTGGTTCACAACATGTTCTATGCAGACACTTCTTGTATAAAGTTGCTTTATACTTCTCTTAAATGTTTTTTCACTTGTTATTAAGTTGACAAAATTGAGATCTGAGTTTTAGTGGTTGTTCCCATACTTACTGTGTTTGCTTTGGGATTACTTGGGAAAATATTAGGTATCAGGGCTTGAATTATATAAAGAATCTGATTACTAAACTGGACTGTAGCTGCCAGGTCCATGGAAACCCTTTTTTTCCAGCAGGAGGAGGAGGTGAATTACCATGCTGGAATAGGAGTTTGGATCTGGTGTAGGTCTCTGTAGGGCTCAGCTGCTAAAAGGTAAATCTCCCTTTTTCTTCCTGCTCTCTTCCTTCCTCTAAGTCATCTGAAGAGGACCTCACTGACAGCTTTTTGGAGCACAGCAAAGGGGAATCCTACCTCCACAGACCCCTGGCCATAGCACCATCCAGGCAGATAATCTTAACCTGCTCTCTCTCCAGACTGGCACTGTCAGTTTGCACAAACCATCAGGATAATCTCTTAAGAATCACGGACACTCTGTTTTGGTGAAACATGGGGCATTGATCTGCCCTGATCATCCTGTCTGCTCCCAGGGTGCCTGGTGGTGCCTGGAGGTGAGAGGTGGGTGTGGTGCCTCCGAGATGGCACATGGGCTTTGGTGGCACAGCCCTGACCAACGTCCATATGTCCCTGGGATGCTCTCATGCAAAGGTCAGGTGTCTTCAGTCCTCCCCCAGAAGGTTTTTAATGGAGTGAGCTGCTAGCTTTTATCCTTCCTTCGTAATCTCATGAGGCAGAATCCCCTCCCTGCTCCAGGCAAGCAGCCAGCCTGCCACCAGCTATTCTCTTTAAAATTATGATGGAGCTTGAAATAAAACACGGCCATGGACTGAACCCACTAACCCTCAGTCCAAAGGTATTAAGGCTGCTGGTTGATAGAGACAATATCTAGTTCTTGGAAATGTTTTGCTTCCAGCACCCCTGGGTGATTAGGAAGAGAGGACTTGGCGAAAAAGATAATGATTCTGTATTTGCTGTGGAAATGACAAGTGCAATTAGAATTGCCAACTGAGTTGTGATCAAAATTCTGATTAATTACTTACTGCTATTTCACAGAGAAGAAATTAGTGCGTATCTAATTGGAGTTGCTGAAATCTATTCTGTGCCTTGCTTGCATAAATTAAATGTAAAGAACGAATCTGAGTCCATGAGAGGGAGAGAAAGAGATGGAGCAAAAGTGAGTGTGTGATACTGGGCAAGATCCTCAGGTGATGCAAATCAGGGCTGCTCTGGTGAAATCCCTGGATGGTGAGGCTCAGACCCAGGATGTTAGAAGAGGTGCTTTGATTTGAGTGTTTACTGGGGGTCTGGGCTGTATGAAAAGAAGAGGTCAGGCTGGAGGATCACAGCAGCCTTTCTTCCAGTCTTATCAAATCTCACTCTATCAAAACCAGGCACAGCAGTATGAAATCCTATTTTCAGCTTGTGATACCACAGCACCATCCCCCCCCCATACCATCAGAGACTCACTATCGTATGATTTTTGTTTGCTTATTTATTTCAATTTCAGCTCTGTACATGCTCCAGGCACATACACAATAATGGCAATTACACATTGTACAAAGCACATCAATAATTTTAGTATGAAAGAGAAGGAAAAGGCAGAGATTCGAGTGGTTTAATCGGCAGGACCATATTATGTCAATGAAGCAGGGACACGGAGGACTGATTAGATAAATTCTCCCTTGCAGTTCCAGCACCCGGCACTGAAGTGCCCACCATGTTCTGAAAATTAAATGCATGCATTAAAAATGTATCTGCATTTATTTTCCCTCTGGTGTATTTTTTTTTTTTTTTTTTTTTTT
>VWZU01016078.1:349000-377998 GCA_013397095.1 Sterrhoptilus dennistouni
TTTTTTTGGTTTTTCTAACAAACAGAATCTTGTGGAAAAGAAAAAAAAATCTCTAGATGAGAGCTTTGGCAGTGCATTTGCTATTTTTTTCTTTAAGAAAGTCAACTTAGTACCTTGATGGAGAGGGCTGTGTCAGTGGGGATGAGATGAGCTTCCTCCTCCTCCCTGCTCCCCTCAATTAATATTTATTCTTCAAGGTGAAACAGGAGAAAGGTTGCAGAAGTGGGGAAGCAAAGACACCCTCTGGTTTTCCTAATCTGTGGAATTGTTACTTTGAAAGAAGTTATTTTCCTCAACAGGGGTCTAACTTCTTGCATACTGTAAGTGTGGCTGCCCTGAATTTAAAGGGTCATTTCAATAATCCCCAAAATTTTGATGAAATCCAGCAGCCCTATTAATTACCTTGTAGCATCTTGTTATTATCCTTGTCTTCCCTTGCCTTTGGCCTATCTTCATTACAATGGCATGGAAATATATGTCCAAATCATAATTTTTTTTAAATTTATTTTTTGTTTTTAATTTCCCGTTCTTTCCATAATGACCTGGAGTCCTGCCTCTTAAACAAATATTTCACTTCCACCCACTTAAGTCTGAAAGGGCACAGCCATCACCAGCCAGCTGTAATGTTCTTTCTTTTCCTGCCTTCCTTTCTCTCTTATCTCCATGATCTTTTCTTCCCTGCCTCCCTCCCCCTAGACAGCTTTATTAAATTCAGATCTTTACCTCTGAGGCCTCTCTGTCTCAGCTCCTGCTCCATGTGAGACGTGGAGAGTGAAAGGAAAAGAAAATAATCAAGATTCCCTTATATTCCTCCTCTCCTCAATGTCTTTGTCAGAACAGGGATGCTTTCCACAGCACATCCTTTTGGCTGGATGTTCAAGTTACTGACTGTAGTGCTGCCATCATTATTTACCATTTTGGGATCTCAGGGAAATGTGCAAGAAAATGTGAATCTCTTTTTGATAACTGACAACAGGTGCTTGACATAAACTACCACCCTTTTGGGTTGTGATTTGGGTTGGGAAGGGGAATTACATGTAAACAGAATTTCTGTGGCTTTCATGGAGAGTGGTTGTAGCCCAGGCTGTCTTGATAAGGCAATACAGGTTTGGAAATGGCTTGTACCAGTTTTCTACCTGCTGGATTAGCCTTGGTGCTCAGCTCTGAGTACTTTGTGTAATCTGACTCTGGAATGAGCCTTTCCATCCTAGTGGGTAGCAAACACAATCTAGAGGTCTTAGCCTGCTGTTCCCTGTGACTGCCATGGGAGGCTCATGGAAACTGAACAAACCCTCCAGATGAGCTCTTTGAAGGCTCTCCAAAACATCTTGGCTCTTCATGGCATAAGAGACATGCCCTGATAGCCCAAACCAGCAAAAATGCTTGTGGAGGTTCCTGCCAAGAGCTTTTCAGCTGAGCTTTTCAACTAATGTGTCCAAAAAAATTGATTGTGTCCTGATATTATTGATGCCATGGAATAAACAAGTAAAAATCATGCTTGGGCTTGCCTGATGGGTGTGTCCAGGAATGCAGGTGTTATAACAAAAATAAACAGACTAAAACTGTCTATGCTGACAATTCTCTTCATAAAATGTAGCTAATGTAAATTATTACACATGAAAGGTGTCCTTTAAATTCCAGCAGGGTGCCTGAGCTAAGAAACATTGGAGAATCCTGCTCTTTCTGCCTAAATTCTTCTGCCTGTCCTAACATAGTATCAGTGTTCTTTTTTCCTTTTTTTTTTTTTTTTTCTGGTGGTAAAACACTAAAAACTCTCAAAGAAGAAAATCTGCCAAATGCACCTCCCTGGTTCCCTGTGCATAAATAATATTGTCTCCCCTGACAGCTTTGATGAGGTTTTGAAGAAATTGAATATTTTCATACTTAGCCCCATAATGAGGGCAATGATAAATAAACACGTAGTCCCCCAATACCAAGTCTCAAAAATGTTATTGACTGCCATAGTTTAGGGCTTGAGCACAAGGTAAGTGCCCTCAATAACATTTATTTTCTATTTTTCACAATGATCTGGAGGATTGCCCGGTGTAGGAATGCAGCTCTATAATTTTATTGTCAGATAGGGTCATGACATCAGCTGTTTTACATTGGCCTCATGCTGTCATCAGCTAGACCACCTGAGGAAGTGACCTGCTGGGAATGCATTTAAACCATCCAAACAGGGACATCCAAACCTCTGCAAGCTCAACCACCAGAAATTACAGGGAAAAGCAGAGAACAAATGGGCTTCACTTTTACTTCCTTCTAACACCATATAATGGACTGTCACTTCTCTTTTCTGCTTCCCATTGCAGCCTGGGATGTTTTCAGACTAAACAAGTCCCTGAAACCTGAAACTTGGCCATCACTTATGGAAGTTCCCTGTGCAGCATGGTTAATAAATAAAAAGTTAAAAAAAAAATATAAAGACAACCTTTCCACTATTAACAAAAGACTCTTCAAAGCTACTCTTTTGCTCTGGGCTTTTACAATAATAAGCTGAAAAAATACATTAGAGAGCAGACTCCTTTCTAGCCACTTCATATTTCATTTTGCCTCTCACTTGTCTATTTATTTTTACGTCTTTCCTGATTACTTCTCAATTGTAGAAAGACAACATTAGGCACAATGAGTTTTAAATATACTCCGTGGACAAAATAACTCCAAGGCCTGTCTGAAATTTCAAACAGCTCACTAGTAACTCTGGAATAAAATATAAAGGAAGTGATCCTCACTAGTTAGAGCAGGACAATCAGGACTGGTGGGTGTTTTCAGTGCTCCAGCACTACTCTTATTTTTTTTCTCTGTGGGCATCACACCACACAACCAGGATCAGTGTGACTCTGTCCATTTACCTTTATATGAACAAAAAGAACAATGTCTGGTAAAGTACAAGAGATGTTCCACCTCCAAACCTACTCCTTTCATGTTGGAGCTGTCCAGAACAGCTGGGATGGGACAAGAAACAGATCTTGGACTACCTACAATAACCCCCATGAATATAACAACTATTTTCAAAATCAACCCTCAAAGCTTCTTCAAACCATCTTGAAAGCATCTGAAGTTCTGAATGAAAGTGTAATTGCGATCACAGGTCTTCTCCAAGTAATTTTCAACTCTGGCAGCTCCTCTCACTGTACTCTAACCTGGGAGTTTTGTTCTATGAAACTTAAATGCTTAAAATGTAGACATGCAATGATTTGTGATAAAGCCCTCAGAAGCCTGGTGTAACTTCATAGTTAGCCTTGCTCTGAGTAGAAGTTTGAAATACATGACATCTGCAAATCTCTTATGACCTATTTTTTTTTCCCCTAAGATTCATTGTAGCCATGGTATTTTAGGACTATGCCAACAGACACATTTGATATTTCAGAAGTGATGTTCGAAACCATTGTGCTTCTGTTCCCGAATCCATGTTGGTTACAGAGAGTAGAAATAATTTTTGAGGGCCTTGTTCTATTTGCTCCACTCTTTTTGGGTAAATTCTCTAATTCTGGGCTTTTCAAAGTATTTTGCTGAGGGCCCCTTCTGTTTCCCGTGTGAGCTGCACTGTTCAGGAGCAGATAGAGCCTTGGTTTTCAGGGTGACTGCCATTTCCCTCTTATTTCGGAACATGAACACGGATTGGCCTGGCTGTTCCACAAGCCTCATTAGCAGCATCATTAGTGCTTGGGCTCATTTTGCCCAGTGGAGCTGGCACTTAGTGTTATGGTTTAATGGCAAGGTGGAGATTGGTCAAAGGTTGGACTTGATAATCTTGGAGATCTTTTCCAAACTTAATGATCTGGTGATTCTCTGATTCTAAAGACTGGCCTCCAGTCCAAAATATGTGTCTGGGTTCCTTCCACACGTAGCCAGCAGAGACAGATAACTCCAGAAGTGGTACAATCCATCCAAAGAAAAGCAGGAATGAATGATTCTCTAAAAGTCTCTCCTCTCCCCCTCTCTAATGATTATTGTCTAGATGAACAGCTTAGACCAGACAATTAGCTTAGACTGGATGCTTAACATTTAGGCAGCTTGAATTAATGTGATGAATCCCTTCTATGTGCTCAGATAATGACTGTAGCCTTTGTGTCTCAAATTTTAGCTCTTCAATATGTTTTCATAGGTGTTCAGGTTCTGCACCACGCTCTCAGATTAATTTCGACTTCCAAGGCTTAAAATACTCACCTCCCATTACTGTTCATTGTCATAAATATATCATGGTGTAATATAGCTGTCTGTACCCATAATGAAATCCTTCTGCTTTAAGATTCAAATCCACATCCCATACAGGACTAATATTGCTGAAAATCACCCTAATAATGTCACAGGGACTCTTGTGCTTGTGAACCTTTCTGTTATGAGCTCAGGATCTTGGACTGAACCTTCAGCCAAGGCAGGTGCAAGTAAGATTTTAACATTTTTTTTTAAAGAAAGAAAGAACTCCAAAATGATATCTGTAATTACAATATTCCCAAAAAGAAATTAATATAACCTGCTAAAAAAATCCTTCACTAGTATTAGTTCTACCAGGTCCCTAATTAGTTGGCTTCAAGCTCTTGTTATATATATATATAACTAGAAAGGTGGTCTTATAATTTCCAACCCAAGCCTCCCTGGTTAAAATACTAATACATTTATTTTTTTTTTCTCTCTGCATTGGACATGAGAAGCCAACCTTCCTTCCTAACAATTGTTATAAAACTTCTATAAACTAGTATAGCCTTTTACTATACTAACTGAAATGTCTGCAGTCTGTCTACGCTGAAATTGAGATATATGAAATATGTTTTTTAAAATGGCATTGCTGGGGAAAAAAGGGGTTTTAATAATATAGTTTTGCAGAAAAAAATGTACACGGACCAAAAATATTATAATTTCTCAGGGAAAGTTAAAAACTTTGTAAAAGTTTGGGTTTTAGTCAAAATGTGCTGTTTGTTAATGAAAAAGGGGGAAAATAGGACAAATGAAAGCTTCTGTTCTGCCCTTCAACCTATTTCTTACAGAAATTATTGTCATTTTAAAGCTTATTTCTAACCCAAATATTTCCAGGAATTGCAGGTATTTGGCATTTTCCTTCTAGCCTCCTTCTAATGGAAAATCACTCAGTCTCTTTGTGAGTCAGTTCCCAGGACCAAAGAACTGTTCTCATTGGGAAGAAATGATAATAATAATAGCAGTAAAGCGGAGTTCCCTGAAAATTTTATTTTGAGGCAGTTCATTTTATGCCCTAACTTTATTTTTGCAGAAGAAAAGGATGATTTGTCTTTGCAGCGACTGCAGGCCAAGGAGGGAAAGCGAAGCTGAGAACCTCCCTGTCCATAACAGCAATGGTCTGAATAGAGTTCAAGTTTATTTGACTAATTCTTTCACCACTTGTCAGAGAGAACATACTTTTGTTTGTGGTAACAAAACAAGCTCTTTCCTCCCCTGTTTCTCCAGCGAGTAGCACAAGCACTTGTGTGGAGCACGAATTACCGTAACCATTATGATGTTTGCTGTCAAACTCATTTATTTATGCAACTGCTGTGGAAAGGCCTGGGGCCCAAAAGCAACCCTGAAAGATTTCAGAGCCCTGGTGTGGGGTCATGAAAGGGAAAGTGAGGGGGAGGGCGAAGCCTCCACTGGTTATGAGAAAGGAACTGACACAGGAAATGGTCACATATGGCACAGATTTATTGTGTCCGGGACTTCCCATTCAAAACTCATTATATCCACAGCTCAGAGCAGTGCATGGCACAGCCACATTCATTTTTAGGTCTGGCATCTGACAAAATTGCTGTTCTGCTTTCAGGTGGTGGTGATGGTGGTAATTTTATCATTCCTAGACTAGAGAGATGGTGATGGAATTGTGTTGGCAAAAGCTCTGCTGTTTGCTGGCCCTCACCTTTATGTTGAGCCACAGGTATTGGTATGATTAAAGCTTCAGTCAGTGAGGTTGCTCGTAAGGAGAAGAGAAAAATCCTCTTAAAAACACCTAAAGGAAACCAGGATTATCTTCAAGGGAAAGAAAATGGGAAAAGCTTTGGTAATGACAAGAAAAAAAAACTGATACTTGCGGAAGAGCATGTTTTTCAAAGGTGAAATAATAGGGACAAAAAGATGCCTCTTTTTGTATTTTTATTTGTCTTTCTTGAGTGACAGGACCCATATCACACAGAGTTGGATTTTTGGATAGTGGTTAGTGACTTCAAGAGGTTTGTGAGAATAAACCTCAGACAGGTAGTTTGTCTTACCTGTTTCATGAGATCATCTAAAAGCTCCAGTCTGGGCTGTTCAACCATTTTTGTCTCCATGCACAATAAAATACCTCGTAACACTTTTGTCACTGCATTGGATTTGTTCCTGAAATAAGCATTACAGGGACCATTGTGTTGTTAGGATCACTAAAATGACCAAAGTTCCCAAATCGTTAATCACAATGCAGATAAAAAATCCTTCCCAGTTGTGTCTTTCTGGTTAAGTTTAGTAAAATTATGGACAAGCTGCTCTGGGCCAGTGCTGACAGTAGCAGGAATGGGTCTCTACCCAGTCAAGGAGCTCTGGGGTATGGACACTGGAGCTTCCTATTGCATCAGGAGTACAGCTCCAAGCCCACTTTTGTCCCAGCCAACACGGCAGTGTCCAAAATAACACTTGGGTGCTTTTCCAAAAATTAGCATGGGTCAGGACCCAGCTCAAAAATGCAGCTTGGAGGTGATCACTGTCTTCTGCAGGGTCTGTGACTTTAATACTATGGAACTGCCATGCCAGCTGGCCTCAGGGACTAGAACCTGACTTGACACTGGTTATTCTATAAGTTTTGATGGATAAAATGCTCTGGCAGCTCAGTTCCACCTGAGTCTTCTGGAAACAGGTATTTCCAAGTGTGGCACCTTGCAATTCAGAAGATTTGTGGAATTATGAGGAAAATCCCTTTATCCAGCCTGGTCTGGGCAACCTCACCTAAAGGGCCCTTCCAGATTTACTGACCCAGCTCCTCTGAGAGAGCTCAAGGTATTGTCTCCTGGCTGGGTTATTTTCCTCTCCAAATTTTCATGAGTTTGTGAGACAGGTTTGGTGTTTTCTCTAAAATACAAAGACTAAGAATGATCTCTCTGACTCAAGAGGTTCCTGACTTGTAAATCACTGAAATCTTGAGGAACATTTTGGGTGAACATTGCCATATGCATGTTTTGTTCCCATACTCTTTTTGATCCCTGTTGGAGAACATTCTGCCCTCAGAGAGTTGCTGGTCTCTCTTCTTTAGGCTTTACTTGTACACTGATGCTTTGAGGTCAAGAATGAGTTATTATTATATTCTCTGGGAACTGGAAAAGTGTAATTTTTTGTGCATGACTGGGACAGATATATTGTCATCTGTAACATGTGCCTTCCCTCTCAGGCATGGCGAGCTCTGAAGGGTTGATGCAAACATAAAAATAGTGTAACTGTATGAAAGACGCAAATAACACTTGATTTTATAGAGAATAAATAGTTGCAATGTTTGTGACCATATCAAAGCATGCACACAATGAATGCAAGAGCAAATATCACATGTACTACACCTGTTTTTCTTTGGATTTGCATGTGGAAGGGAAGAGTGAATGTAATCTCAAGATGTGTAAGAAGAGAGTTTCACTATCCACCTTCCTTCAAATAAAGCACCAGTAACTGTCTTTTCTCTTCTTGGGCACCTATTTTTACAAACCTTGAAGAGACATAGTATTTTTGAGTCCACAAGTGTGGCTAAAATTAGCTAGAGGAGAAGTCAAAAGTTTTTTATAGAAGAACGATAAACGGGAGAGCATAAAACCCCCACACAGAGTGGTGTTATGGGACTCATTTCCTTCCAAAATAATTTTCTTTAAAAGAAGGAGTTAACAGCCTAAAGCAGTCACTCTATTTTTATTTACATGGTCCCTGCTATGAGTACATATTTATGTGTGTGTGTGTTCTCATGGTTCAACCCCAGCTGGCAACTCAACCTTACCCAGCCCCTCACTCACTCAGCCCTGGTGGGGTGGAGGAGAGAACTGGAAGGGTAAAGGGGAGACAACTTGGGGGTTGAGATAAAGACCTTTAAACAGGGGAAGTAAAAGTTGTATAAGCAAGCAAAGCAAAACAAACAATCCCTTCACCACTTCCCATGGGCAGGGAGATGTTCAGACACTCCGGTGGGACTCCACCACAGGTAACAGTGACTTGAGAGGACAAATGCCATCACTCCAAAAGTCCTCCCCTTCCTTCTTCCATCTTCCCCCAGCTTTAGATGCTAAGCATGACCCCACATGGTCTGGGGTATCCCTTGGGTCACCTGGGGTCAGCTGTGTCCCCTCCCAAATCCTTGTGCACCCCCAGCCCATTCACTGATGGGATGAGCAGCAGAAAAGGTCTTGGCTCTGTGCAGACCCCAGTCAGCACTAATGAAAACATCTCTGTGCTATTAACACCATTTTCAGCACAAATCCAAAACACAGCCCAAAACAGCTCCTGTGAAGGAAATTAACTCTGCCTGAACAAAACCCAGCACGTTTGTGCACAAATACATGAGAAACATTTGTACCACTGTGCCTTCCTCTGCAACTGAACTCGGAATAATTTACCTTTTCTGGATTTCCAAGGTGCTATTCCTTGGCCCTTTCTTTTTACCCCCTTTATTTCCCATTTGAATGTCAGCAGGTCAAAAGGAACAGTTAATGCTGATGAATATTTCCCCCTCAGCAAAGAAATGTGCTGGCCAGCCCAAGGCCAATGAACTGCAATTTCTAAACAGTGTCCCATTTGTCTCTCCCCTCCCCCTTCCTCCCCTCCTTGCTTTTTATATTTTTGTAGCTATAATTGTAGTTAAATTAGAAATAACTGACGGGCAAATCCAGTCAGATGGAAAGAAAATTGTGGGAGATTTATTTTATTTTGATAAAAAACTGACATTGCCTTTTGTTTTTGTCAGAAAGAGACTCTGTTTTTCCTTGTACCATGAATTGTGGAATCTATCACGAAATGGGTAAAAATTATTGAAGCAAATGGTGGTGTTAACCTGAAGGGGAAAATCATTAATGTTGATGTATTTCATTCAATTTTAAATGTAGAATTTATTTTATTTTATTTATTTGGCATTGGGGAACAAGGGAAAAGGCAGGAGACTTGTAAAGGACTCTATGTGCCTTTAAGTCAAAACATCTATTTTAAAAAATGCTCTTCTCTCCTTCCACCTCTCTCCATTTTTCTAAATAAAGGATATGATGTGGTAATGGTGGTAGTGGTGGAGTTTTTTTTCCTAAGCAAAGAGGGCCCCCTCGGCGCATTATTCTTTTCAAAATGTGAAATGAGGTGGAAAATCCTCATTTCGCGACAGGAGGGACAAATATTGACACAAACTTAATATTTGTCAGGAGCCCTAGAAGCAACCTGAGTGCTAAAATCTCATCTAGATGTATGTGCTGGTGTGTTTATGTATATAAATAAATAATAAATTTGCCTCGATGATGGGTGGGACCTGCAGAAAGCAATGTCTGCTCACTGAGGTGGAGGAATTGTCTGCAGAGGGTGAACACACACATTCCACTTATCATTTCTCTCTCTTCTTGTGAGGAGCGGGACAAACAGGTGAATTCACGAGCCCAAAGCACACATGTCTCCTTTCCTCTGCCTGGGTACACAAGATCCCAGAGGGAAGTTCAAGAATATGTGAATATCTTCTCCATCTTTCCCACACATTTCTAAGGTCTATGGTTGACTTTTTTATCCCTGTTTTTTTCTCCCTCACACACATGTGTGTGTTTGTGTGCAAACACATACAAATAGAACCTGTGTAATCCGATTTCGCCGATTGCGGGGGGACGCTTCTGGAATTTATCACTGCTATTGTTCATCACCAATGTAAATAGCACATGTCAGCTCAATATTCAGTGGTCACTCAGCATTTATTAAGTCCTGTCCACTCTGGCCTTTTTTAGAGGAAAGCCCTGGGGCAGATTAGCTGCTGGCCGTGACACGCCGCGTCACTTATCTGTTCCCATTGATTATCAGAGTCAGCTGTGGCCAGGACTCACTTTTTTTTTCTTCTCCTCTCAGACCCCTCTTACAAGCACCCCTGCTTGGATTTTCATGAGGAAATAATCAGATTAGGGCTTCAGTGGCGAGTTCATATGGAGTTCTCTTTCTCCAATGTGCTACTAACCGAATAAACGTGTTTTGTGGTAAATTGTAAATGACATTATGATTACTAAGGCCAGCATGGGTTTCATTTAAAAGTGATCGAAATTGCAGGCTGCAGAAATTGTGACTGGCAGATAAGGCCATTTGGAAGGAGACAAGCAATGATGTGTGTGTGTGCGTGGGTGTGAGTGTATGCAAAAAAAATCAAGCCAGCCCCCTTTGCAAGGCAGGCAGGGCTAAGGGAAGTTCTCATGAAATATCATCAAATCCCATTTGTAGACATGAGAAATGTCACCAGGGGGAGATGGGGTGTTTCCAGGAGAGCCGTGGATGAGATGTGTCAGCCTTTGTGGGCAGGCTGCTGGCGGCACAGTGCATCCTCCCAGTGCTCCAGGACAATTCCAGTGTCTCTGAGCACAGCATTTCCACTTCTGTTCTGAACTGAGCTGTTCCTCACTCTCTTTTTGCCTCCAGCACACACCGACAGCAAAATACTACAGCAAAATACTTATACTGAAAAGAAAAAAAAACAAAAAACCAAAAACAACAGGGAAAAGCAGGAAAAGAGAAGCAAATTTATAAGCTGGTGTCTAAAAATAGGGGGGTTTGTACATATCCCATCTCACTTGGACGTCCTCCCTGAGCAAAGCTCGACATTTATGTAATTCCATTGCTTCCCTCAGTGACATGCAGAGGGAGAGCTCATTCTGGGGAATGTTCACACACCACAGGCTGCACATGATGATTCCCCTGGAAATACATAATAGGTGAGAACCCACAGGGTCCAGGCTTTGAGATGTAACTAAAGGTAGAGCCCAGAATTATATAATGGAATCATAGAATGGCTTGGGTTGGAAGACACCTTAGAGATCATCCAGTTCCAACAATTCTCCCATGGATTGGGACATGCACTGCACCATGTTGTTCAGAGCCTCATCCAACATTTCTCACAGTTCATTTCTTTTTTAGGTGTCTGCTACTTTTTCTAGCAAAAATTTTCACATAATGTGTCCTTGATAAGGGATGTCCTGGTGCCCAAATATCCTCTTACTCAGCCAGAGGTTTGTGACTCTCAAGGATGTTGCTGTCCCTTATTTTTTATGTGAGCTGAATATGTGTCCCCAAGTGCTGAATGGTGGGCACAGAGTTAGTTTGGACACTGGCCATGCTTTGCCCAACACATTTGTCAGCACAGCTAACTAAGGAAGGAGCAGGCTGGACAAGGGAAGGAGAATTCTAGCTGGCTACAGCAGGAAATTCCTCCTTTGATTTTATTTTGAAGAGAGGAAGGAAAAACAGAAACACACATCTTTTCCTAAGACGCTCCAGGCAGAAGTGTTTATGCTTTTGGTGCCTGTATGTGAACTCATTTACTTTTATTCTCTCTTTATAATCAGTGGTGATCTCATTGTGACAGCCTGAGGCACAATTTCTCTCATCTTAAAGCAGAGACCTGTATTTGGTCAGATGGAGCACTTTGTAAACTTGTAACACTTTTCAGGACTTTTGACGAAGGTATGGAGTGTCACAAGGGAGAATGGCATCAAACTAACAGGGGTAGTTTAGGGTTAAATTTGACACTGTGAAGAAATTCTTTACTGTGAGGATGTTGAGACACAGGTTGCCCAGAGAAGCTGTGGATTCCCCTTACCTGGAAGTGTTCAAGGACAGGTAAAACACAGCTTTGAGCAACCTGGTCTAGTGGAAGGTGGTC
Organism: Sterrhoptilus dennistouni; assembly: GCA_013397095.1. Lineage (NCBI taxonomy): Eukaryota > Metazoa > Chordata > Aves > Passeriformes > Zosteropidae > Sterrhoptilus > Sterrhoptilus dennistouni. The sequence goes on from VWZU01016078.1 coordinate 360,837, forward strand.
CTTTTCAGGAGGGTTGGAACTAGGCGATATTTAAGGTTTCAATATTTCAACCCAAACCATTCTATGAGTCTATGATTCTAACTCAGAAGACTCTGTGGATTACATCTCTTCTCTCTAGAGCCTTCCATAAAAGGATGCTCTTGAGTTTCTGCAGAGGCACTTGGGAAAGAATTTAGTGGGAAATCCTAAATATGATATGTGTAATAATCTTCACCCATTACATTCAGTGAAAGAACAGAGTGTTATCTAAAGTGGCTTTTGCACTCCCATTCATTGTGTGTTACACCTACAGATGTTGCGGCTACCAAAAGAAGTCCAGATCACACTCTGTACTTGTGTTTAAGTGACAGGATGCCATCTCTGGTCAATAAAATTATAGAATTGTAAAATGTAATCCAGATGACTAAACATATGTATTTTAGGGTGAATTTAATTTGTTTTAAACTGCTGTGTATAGATGGCTGGGGAATTGGGTGTGTTTCAGTTGCACAAGTGTATGTTTAGTGTAATTCCTGGTACTGTGGGGTGTCCTTGCAGGGCATATGTCTTCTATAGACCCTGTGTCACCTGTCTCAGGTACCTCAGGACATCCCAAACAAATCTAGACACCTGCCTGTGAGCAAATGGTGGAAATTCCAGATCCTGATTGACTGGCAGGGGGAGTTTGGATATTCAGAACATGTGTGAGAGTCTCCTATATTTGTAGGTATCTGAATCTGGTGGTTTCTTCCAGCTCTAAACTTGATGAGGTGGTTCATCACAGGAGTAGATTAATGATGTTCTGATTCTTTCTAGTGTTTTCTTTTTGAAGTGCAGTCTCTGTGGTAGGATGAGACAGCATTTTTTAGGGTTAAGTTATTCTCACAAAAACTTGCAGCCAAGCCCTGATTCGTCACCCTTCTTGGGACCAGGAAAAATGTAGAAAGCACAAGGGCATGGAGACAAAGTGCTGGGTCAGACAAAAAAGTCTGCCTTGCATGTGTGCTCCTTCAATGGATACTGTAGTTTGATATCTAGAAAGAACAAGATAGGCATACGTGATGGTTTTCTGTTATTTGTTTTCAGTCCTCAAAAATTTTCAACTTCAGGACGTCTAGAGGTAGATGCAGTTTCTACCTATTTAATATCCCTCAGCATCCAGGCTTCCCTTAAAACTATGTAAAATTTTAGTACTGACAAAGTGGCTTCAAATTTGGAATGGGAAAATAAGGAGATATTTAAAAACTTTTTTGAGATGATGTCTGAAACAATTAATTTTTTTCCCCATCTCCCTTTATTCTCTTCCAGGAATTTACAGAGATGACAATAAGTGCCTCTTCAAGCCCTCAGTACAAGGCTACTTCTGCAAACAGACAGATCATGCGCTTGTCATCTTAGAAAACTTGGATTCTAGTGTGGACAGCCAGAGACTGTTCCCAGTGATTACAGTGACTGACAGCTTTATGGACACCTTCACTGATGAGACCCCACATTCTCTGTGTTACTCCACAGAGCATCGTTCTACTTTCTTCTCTGTTCTGCCCTCCACCAAACTCACCACGATTTGCTTCCCAGACCTGGCACCTCTGGCTTTCAGACTCCACCTCCTCAGTGGCCAAAACTCAACCAGGCTGCCCCTGGCCATATTTTTCCCTGAACCACTCAGCCTTCGTGTGTTTGCCCAAGGGAATTATGTCTCTCCGACTCCGTCTTCTTTTTCACTGAACGCAGGGGCAGGAGCCAATTACTTCAGCTTTGAGGACAACCTTCTCCATGTTCTCCTCCATGAGAAGGAACCTGTGGAAATAGTTGCTGGCCTTTCTCTTCTTGTGGCTTTCACTCTGACTGAGACTCTTGGGGAAGAGGGTGAGGAAACCGTAACACGTCGATTTGCTGATTTCTTGAAGGTTGGCCATGACCAAGTCAGAATAGTCCATAATGTGCTGGGAGGTGAAAGCACTTTGAAGGCAATCTCAGCCAATGCCAGCAAAAGGAGATATCACTGCCCTAACATGGCATTTTGCACAGCCTTTCAGAGCAGATACGGCCCACAGGAAGAGGGAACACAACCAGGGAGCACCCGGGCTCTGCATACACCTGGTGGGGCTGGTCCATCAAGGGTGCTGATCATTGAGATCGGTGATCTGCCGGGTCATCCAACACATGAGTTGACAAGTGACAGCCTAAAGAGTTTGGCCAGAACAATGATCAACACTCATCAGACTGGAGACCTTCAGAGTGGCCTTGGCTTGCCAATTGACACCTTGATGGTGACTCAGTCTTCTTTGCTGTCCACAGGAGAAGGTAACAGTAGGTAAGTGCCAGATGTATCATCATCAGATACTGATTTAAGTGTAGGGAGGCAGTTTATCCAACTGATGCACTTATTATGTAAGTTCTCCATTGACTGAAATATGACTAACCATGCTGAAATGTGCTATAAAGTTTCCATGACTTGCCCAGACAAGCTGTGGCTGCCTCATCCCTGGAAGCATCCAAGGCTGGGTTGGATGAGGCTTGGAGCAACCTGGTCTTTTGGAAGGTGTCCCTGCCCATGGAAAGGGGTGGAACTGGATCATCCTAAAGGTCCCTTCCAACCCACACCATTCCATGATTCTGTGATGTCAGAGCTATGCTCAAGTGCTAGCTGGACCCCCAAGTATCAATTACCATGTTTTTCTGTTGGTGCTCATGAATCTGTAGAATGCAGAGATGGTGCCTTAAATGAACAGAGTTCATGGAAAGTTTTCCTTGAAACTATAAAGAATTGGGTTAATTCAGGCTATCATAGGTCTTAAATTCTAAACAATTAGATATATGAATGTTTATAAATTGATGTGTCAGCAGAGATATGTTATTGAAGATGAGTTGTTGCATTAACTATCTTGAAGATCTAAACATTTATTCATATACTTTTGAAATTTAAGGCCACAAAAATCTCTTTATTTTTTTACTTGAATATCCTGCATGATACAAGCCACTAGTCTTCACTTAGATGCCTTAGTGTTGATGTTTCTTTTTTAGTTAAAACTCTCTACATCCATCTGGTTGTGGTGATACAAGAGCTGGACACATCCAATACTACCTGAACACATGCCTGGATGTTGGGTCTTATTCCTGTTCTTTCTGACACAAATAATTTCCCATTTCCTCTTGTTAGCTTCTACCTCCAGATTCCCATGAGAGCATCTGGTTCTTTCCTCCACTTTTACATCAGTAACTTTCTGGGCATTGACTCCTCCTCCTCCAGATACCTTCAGACCAATCAAATTACCTCCCTGTCTGCTTTGGGAAAAAAAAATCAAAAGGTTTGAGCTCTGGTGAGTGTTTCTTTCTTTCTCTACCTCTGTTTCCTGCATCTGTTTGGAAGTCTGCATGACTGAAATTCAAGGTTTCCTTCTTGGTGGATTCCCCAACTTTGGACATTTTTAAGATTCAGCTGGACAGGGTGCTGGGCCACCCTGACTAGACCATGATTTTTCCAAGAAAGGTTGGACCACAGGGTAATTGTGGTCCCTCCCAGCCTGGTATTCCATGGTTGTAGGTATTGGTGCCATATGCAAAAGTGGTATTAAATCCCATTTTATACTGGCACAATTCAGTGATTCCATTATCTCATTCTCTGACAGAAACAGAAGAGCTCATGGTCTTTTGTTTGCTCACTGTATTCTTTAATTCCTTTTCAATTCCGACTTTCCGGACCCCAGTTCCCTCTGTTAGCCCGGATCCTATATCTCCATGTTTGACTTTTCTGTTGGTAATTTATCAGCCCACAAAACCTTCCATTCATTTTATCAGTCATAGCTTTATATTTGTATCTCCATGCAGATACAGCAACAGACCTGCATCTCACTTTGACAGAACAACACAGGACACTCCTTTGCTTTACAATAATTTCCCACTGGAGCTCCCTTTTGAGCTCTGCCAGTTACAGAGTTCTTGGTCAGTTTTGTACATACTAAATTTTATTGCTATTCAATACCAAGACTCACTTTTTGAAGGTTCTTTTTTTTTTTTTCCCACTCTCCTCCACAGCAACAAACAATCTTTTCTCTCCCTCCTTCCTCTATCCCTGTCTTGCTCTTTTCAGCCTCTTACAGCCACTATTTGCACAGCCCAGATGTCAGCCCTTATCTGCAAAGGAGGTTGTGAAGAGCAGGGCTGGGGTGGGAGCAGACAGCAGTGTATTTCAGCATCAGATCCTGAAATTGTATTAAAAGCATATGGGTAATATGAAAAAGGTAATATCTCATCTGTTTTTAATAGGAGACATGGGATTTCATGTTTGGCAACCTTATTGTGTACGCTCTTGATATTGCATAATGTTATTTTTTGATATTATGCACTACTGAGCCTTATCCAAGTATAAGTATATTCCATATATTCCACCTATGCAAGAAAAAACTTGGATTTGTCTAAGACTTACCCCTTGTAATTAATACCACATCTTCTCCCACTTATTGCTGACCCATGGACCATCCTGATGTCTGCCAGTGATACAAACTGCTGTTCACAAGCTTAACTTTTCTAGTAGACACTGTGTGGTTCCTGGTGGAGAAGCAGCCACAAGGAGGACAGTGGTCTGTGACTGTAGGAGTCTTTGTTTTGTTTTGTTGTTTTGTTTTTTGTTTGTTGGTTTCAGCTGTAGATTGGACATTTTTTTTATTTGTTTGGGGTTTTGGGGGTGTTTTTGGGGGGGATTATATTTTTGATTTGTTTTGTTGTTTGTGTTTGTTTTCTTTTGCTTTGCTTTGCTTTGCTTTTGTGCATTCGGTTTTGGTACTTTGTTGGGGTTTTTTTTGTGGTGTTGCATTAAGCAACAAGATTACAAGAGCAAATCTAAAATCAGGGCCAAATTCTCAAGAGACACTGTATTTTGGATCAGCAGACCCAGTGTCACTCTTTTTGGTGGGGCTGTTTGTGTTGCACTGAAGGACACTGAAAAATGATGTGGAAAATTTTACAGTGGGTGGTGAGGCCCTGGCCAAGGTTCCCCAGAGAAAATGTGGCTGCCCCTGGATCCCTGGAAGTGCCCAACGCCAGGCTGGACAGGGCTTGGATCAACCTGGGATAGTGGAAGTTGTCCCTGCCCACGTCAGGGGGTGGCATTGATGATGGTCTTTAAGATCCCTTCCAACCCAAAGCATTCCATGATTTACATGATCCCAAGACATGATCCCAAGAGACTATTTAAAGGAGGGAAGCACCATATTCTGTGTGCCAGCAAGGAAACCTCAAGGCTCCCCTTCTCCAGGTAGAAATGACACCTCCATACTGGGCCTGCTCTCTCAGTTGTGTTTTGTCTTCCTATCTGTGCACACTCTGGGAAAAAAATTCCAGGCATCAAGGACCAGGAGAGTTTCCAAGGAAGAAGGGTATTTCACTGCAGACACAAAAGGAGTGCTAGCTTAAAGCCTTGGATTCACTGTCCCAACTATGGGAAGACCTGGGATCTTTATTGAAGAGAACACTCACATCATCAAATCATAGGACTGGCTCAGAACTCACCCACCCTTAGCTGCTCAGGCTCCTCTGCACTGTTATTTATTGCTCCCCATCAGTCATAGCTTTTCTGGAATTACTCATGGCTGACATATCTGATGCAATAAAGCCACAGATAACCTGTGAAATGAAATCAGGGTTTTCCTGTTGGGACATGTACTGTCCCCTCTGTCTATCTGTCTCCATTTAAGCAGCACATGCTGGCACAGGCACGGATAACGGGGCTGGGATTACAAGTCAGATGAAGTATTCCAGTGTATTTTTCTGTGGAAGGAAAAGAGGAATGTTTTCACACCTGAGTCCTGCAAAACCCTGCAATTGGATCATCAGGAATACACAGGACCTGCACTCTTGCCAGGCCCATCTCCTTGGCCTTTCAGGCTAGAGAACTCTTTTGCATCACTTTCATTCTCAACAACTCTCTGAAAGGAGGTTGGAGCCAGGGGAGGGTTGACCTCTTCTCCCAAGTAACAAGCAACAGGATAAGGGAAAGCAGCCTCAAGTTGCACCAGGGGAGGTTTATCTTGGACATTAGGAAAAAAGACACTCCTTCACTGAAGGAGTGGTCAGGCATTGGGACAGGCTGCCCAGGGCAGTGGTGGAGTCACCATCCCTGGAAATGTTCAAGAGGCAGGTGAATGAATGGGACATTTGGGGACACGGTTTGGAGGTGAACAGAGTGGTGCTGGGTTAATGGCTGGACTCAATAATCTAAGAGGTGTTTCCCAACCTTAATGATTTTATGGTTCTATAACACAAGAACAACTACAAAAATATCTTCAATCAGCACAGACTGGATGTTCATTTGCAGCTCAGGTCAGTGAGGGTGAAGGGGAGCCTTGGAAACCCTACTGTGCTAAGATATTAGTCAGTAGGTCTCTATATCATTCTGCCAAGCCTTTAAAAAATATGGCTTGTCTATTATGATTTGAAGTGCTTTTATACATGATTTTAATTTAACTCCTTTGTTAGGGTCACTTCAAGCACGGCTCATTAATTTGTCAAGAGGAGACAGAGTTGATTGCTGTGACTGCTCTAGTCTTGCACAGCTGGAGAGTCAGAGATGTCTGTCACAAAGTTTATCTTCCTGTGAAATGCCTGTGTATGATAGATCCCATGATGTATTTACAGATAGAAATCCCTGTTTTGCAAAATCTTTCCAGTATCAATATAAATATGAGAGAATGAGATGCACAATGATGAATGTATTATATGAAGTGTTTGTGCAGGTGCCTTTATACAAAATCAGGAATTTAATTCTGGATACTCCAGAAGGAATTTAGTCCCTATCTCCACACTACAGCAGGGTGCTTTTCTCATTCTTGATCGACCTTTAACCTGATACAAACTGAAATATTGTTTTTGTTGAGAGTTATGTTTGAGGTAGCATGTGAAAAATGGTGCTTGTGCAGGAAATTTGAGGCTCACAGCAAGGAATAAAAGGGAAGCAAATTATCAAAGAATGGCTCATTCCAAGAGCAATTCCCATGCAGAGCACTAAATGAGATATTACAATTAATTCTCTGTGTCACATGGCACATACAGAGGCAGCGGGTCTGGAGTTCAAACTAGATGAATTCTGACTCCTCCTAACCCCAAAGTGCTTGGATTTGGAAACATTTGTGCAGGTTTCAGGCAGGCTGCTGTCTGGAATTGCACAGGTTTTTATAAAAAAAAAAGATATAACAACTTTTTTCCTGCATAAGTATGCAAGTTTTTCCTCCAGTGAGCAGGGAAAGGCAGGATGCTAAAAATCTCCCTGTCAAGAGCTGCAGACATTGTAGCACTTGAGGTTATTTCAAAATTTTATCTGCTACACTCCTCAAGTGAAGTTGTGGAAGTGATGATACTCAGGAGCTTAAACTAAGATTAAAATCTCCTTTAATTTAAACTTATTTAATTTTAGGCTAGGTATTCACAGGGACAGAGCAGAGGATGTATTCTTATGTAGAATGTGTCAGTCACTCATGGCTGATGTAGAAAAAAGGACAAATTCAGTCCAAGTAAGTAAAACGAAGGACATTTAAGATGATCATGGAAACAATGTTTATTTTAAGATGTAAGGAATAGAATCATAAAACCATTTAGTAAAGAGTTTGTTTAACTTGGCAAAGCAAGTTTGGAAGATATAATTTTATCTGTGGAAATATGTTGCAAGAGTAAATACCAGTGAGGAATCTCTCAATAGTAATGGACAATGACAGCACAGGAACAAAAGAGTATAAGACGTTGAGAGGTAAATTTGTATTTAAAAATAGAAGTAGGTTCCTCCTTCAGATAATAAACTAGAAGAGCCTTGCAGTAGAGTTGGAACGAGAACATTTCACATTTCCATTTAATACTATTTAATTTTTTTTCCCCACATGGCCAAATTATATTATTAATTTTATTTATTTATTTATTTAATAGTTTGGGGATAGTTAAGGTGACTAACATCTCTTTTACAGTCTAGAAAATGTTGGGAAAGTCTACATGAAAAACCTAGAGGGTTTTCCATCAGAGGAGTGGGATTCTGCAATGGGTTCTTTATGGAAGCGATGAGATAAGAAATGTCATGTGCATGAATATGGGTTAAAACTTGAACAAAAAATGTTGTGTCATATGAAACTTCCTGATCAAGTTGCACTTTTGGAATCAGGATGAAATTTTTATTGTCAATTCATAATTCTTTTCCTATTGGGAAACTTAGTAGTTGTGGGATGGGCCAGAAGAGGTGGGTGGTCATTAGGAACTCAAAGACTCAGAGACATCTTCCCACAGTGAAGGTGGTGACAATGGATGTAAAAAGAGTTTATGTGAAGGGATTTTGTGTCAATAGAATATTTATCTGTCTGATCAATAGTGAAGTTTTGGTCTGTTACTTTTTGATTCTGATAGAATTGAAATTGAGCATCAAAGCCAAATTGTCAATGTAAGGAAGGACCAGTCATACCAGGGATGATGATGCTACAAAAGGTCTTTAATTATTTAGATATGAGGCCACAGATCTCCTGTTTTAGCTTCTTTTTTCCTTCATATTTAAATCAAGGAAGAAAAACTAAGGAGGCATCTTTTGACCTGAGTCCATGGTCAATAAAGGAATTGAATTGCAGCTGAAGTGGAAATGTTTTTCATTCAGACTGTTCCAAACAAGCACAAAATATGATGTCTGTCCATAAGATTGTTTGGGTTTGAAGGGGAAAATACCAAAAGCAGCCCCTTGCATATGAGCCTTGTGTGAAGCCAGCATTTCCCTTGAAAGTTTTCAAACAAGTCTCCAAACTACTTTTCATGGATCTTCACACTGCCTCTCCAATAATAGTAGATAAATGTAATAATAGATTTTCAGCACTGCTCTCCTGGGCAGGAGCCCTTCCGACAGTGTAGGGGTTAGAAGGTCTATCATCAAGTTACATTTCACGTCTAAACCTTAAATTTTAAACTAAATTTCTGTTAGTATCTAGTGTACATGGTAAATGTATCCAAGAATTTGTCAATCCCATTCAGAGGTGGCAGCTATGAATTACAAGATTCAGGCAATTAGAAGTCCTACCCCCCCACTTAACTCTGGTTGCTTGCTTTGATAATGGCCTTCCAAAACTCAACTGGCTGCTCTGCAGGAAAGGAGGAGGAGGTAGGAAAGGAGAGCAGGAGAAAGCATAGGAAGAGGAACATGGAGAGGGGAGGAGAGATTTGGGGAAAGGAGGATAGGACTTTGCATGCCTCTATGGGAAGGAGGGATAAATTGCTACGTATCTCCCACACCAGGCTTGGTCTTTGAAACTGAAATGTTTGTGTTAATGCATCTCAATTAAAAATGAAGAAGATCAGCTCAGGAGAAGCTATTCCCTATTCCAGTGTTCCGTCAGAAGTGAGCGTTGCTCAGATACGTGTAGGAGATCCAGCACTGTCCCTGTCATACTTCTCAAGCACTGTAAAGAGACCTGATCCCAGCACTGGTGCTGTCAAACAAAACCTGCCTTGCTCGTGTCACATATGGATTTATTTTCCCTCCTAACGACTAACGCCACAACAAAAGCGATGATTTACACGACACAGGCACCAGAAGAGAGGAGCTGCTGGCCACGTCTCCAAGGGACCAATCCTGTCCCCACTCCACCTTATTTAACATGTGAGTGGTGTCACCTCTATCAGCAGAGCTTGTCTGCTGTGACATTCCAGTGAGTGACAGCTGTGTCAGCTCCCAGGCCAGCCCTGCTCTGCTGTTGCATCGCGCTCTCGGCCTCCGCTGCGCGTCTGATGGGAAAGGGGGAAAAAATTCTTCCACATGCTTTGTTAGCAGGAATCTGGTGAGCAAAGGGTTAAATGGCTTGGGGTGCTGGGTGTTTGTGGGGTAGTGTGCATGTGTATATATGTATACAAGTGTGTGAGTGTGTGTATATACATGTATTAAATATATATATATATATATATGTATACATATACAGGCACTTTGGTTTGGCTGCAGGACCTCGTGCCCGCAGGCCACAGTCACATTATCATCTGGAAATTGGATAACGACAGCACAATGACAAATCCAGGTTGCCTGCAATAAGGTGCTAATCCCTTTGCTTTAATATCGGAGCAGCGTGTAATGATGTTTGGACATCACTCCAGTTTACTGACGACCCCACTGGGGCCGGCAATAGAAGCCTACAACTGTCTAACAAGCCATCAGGTGACCGCCGTCGTCAAAGCAACGGGGGATGCAATCTAATCTTCCCTCCATCCCTTCCAGCTCCCAATAAGGACCAGATTATAGAAGTGGCCCATCAATGCTTGGTAACTTGAATCAATTAACGTTAATTCGCGCAATGCTATGATGTATTGTGATCACTTTCATTTCGGAGAAGGGGGAAGAAATTGCTATAATTCACCTAAAATGAGGTTGTCTATGGTGCTGAGGTATTAATTGGGTGTCCATATTAAATGGAAAAGGAGCACGGTAGTGAAGGAAAAGTGGATGAGTGACTCTCTTGGCTGCTATTGACCTATCAGAAGAAGACAGTGCCCTTTTCCTTTGCTTTTATCTATTACAGTTTTCCCTATTGCGTGTCAAGTTGATGTATTATAAAAAATTCATTTGGTGACCTTCCACCCCCCTAGCAGATTAAACAATTTCACTGGGATGGCATCATTAACAGGGCCTTGCATTTAATGATGATTTCTCTAAAAGGCCACGGAGATTCGATTTTAAGCTAACAGATTTATTGCACTATTATAACATATCGTAAAAAACTGTACCACCTACGGTCTGGTTTTAGGATAGAAACTGTTTAAGAGTTTATGTGGAGCTTAAAGTGGTATTACCTTGGGATACGCAGCACGGCAAAGCTCTGACCTCCGGCAGGATGCTGTTTACATTTAATAAAAGACATTTCTCTGACAGTAAACTTGGGGAGTGTGTTATGGAGGAGGCCTGGCTTAGCTCCTCGCCACTGGCTTTGTAAATAGGGGCATTTCTACTAATCTACAGCGATTAATGGAAGTCACTAATGAATCTGGAGGATGTTTCTCTCCTATCTGATGCATCTGCTCCATCCCTCTCCTTCTAAAGGCTTCTGGTGATCCCACATCTAGACCCTTCATCCGATCCATTGTTCTAATGAAAGAAGGGCCTAGAGGGGAAGTCATAGGAGGAGAAGCTGAGGTCACTTGGTTTGCTCAGCCTGGAGAAGAGGAGACTGAGGGGAGACTTCATTGCAGTTACAACTTCCTCATGAGGGGAAGAAGAAGGCCTGCACTGATCTCTGCTCTGTGATGAGCAGTGACAGGACCTGAGGGAATGACATGAAAACATGTCATGGCATGTCTAGGTTGGATGTGAGGTAAAAAGGTCTTCACCCAGAGGGTGGCTGGGCACTGAACAGGCTCCCCAGGGGCAGTGGTCACAGCACCAAAGCTCGCAGAGTTCAAGAAGTGCTTGGACAATGCTCTTGTGCACAAGGTGAGATTGTTGGGTCTGTTCTGTACAGGGCCAGGAGCTGGGCTCCATGATTCTCTTTGATTTCTTTCTATTATATGGGAATTGGTGGAAATAAAAGTCATCCTTCAAGTATCATTTCTTGCTTAAAATAGGAATGACCTCAGACTCCTCATGGTCTTGTAATGCTCATGTCACTCTCCCCCATCTGTATTAATTAGTGACAAGATCTCCAGGAGGAGACAAAGCTCCAACAGTGCACCTGAGAGGGCAGAGGTCTGGCTTATTTCATCATCCCATGACATCAGAACCCATTCCCACCCAAAAATGCTGAATTCCTCACAATCTTTCCAGTGAATCTTTCTAGTACCTACTTTGCCTGCCACAAGTCCTCAGCTTGCCTATGCCCTGTCCTTGCTGCACCTCCCTTTCTCGAATCCTTTTGAAGTCATAAGCAACCCCCACCTTTTCAAGAAAAAAGAAAGATGTCTCTTTGGATGGATCATGATTCATTTAGTCATATTATTCCCTAAATTCTTCCCAGTTTCCGTCTCCTTCCAAGTATATATATTGATTTTACAACACTAGCATTGCAGACATACCAGACAACTGTTCAATTAATTTCAATGTCTATTAGGAAATTAAATATGCCAGGGGCTGTTCTTTGGCACCAAGGCCACCTGATGTATTTCAGTATGGCCTCATCCAAACTTCCAAATGAAAATATTTTCTGTATTAACTCCCAGACCATTTGGGAGTTGTTCTGGACTTTGCCATTGGACCTAAACCACAGCTTAAGAAAGACTGGTTACGTAATGGTAGAGGTGAAAAGGTGTCAGTGCCAAGGCTTGTTTTTTGGCATCATTTAGTTTTCTAGTAGACACATACCCATCGACTTCGATGGACTCTTGATCCAGGCTCTCATCCTGATCTCCTTCCCCTTGAAGTCAATTGATAATACTAGTTCTTTCTTCTTTCTTCTTTCTTCTTTCTTCTTTCTTCTTTCTTCTTTCTTCTTTCTTCTTTCTTCTTCTTCTTTCTTCTTTCTTCTTTCTTCTTTCTTCTTCTTTCTTCTTTCCACTATTATTATTCTTGTAGACATTATTATGGTTTCATAACTATATTACTCATGACATTACCATATTATATTAGATTAGTTATCAGGAAGAAATTCCTCCCTGTGAAGGTGGTGAGGCCCTGGCACAGATTACCCAGAGAAGCTGTGACTGCCCCTGGATCCCTGGAAGTGTCCAAGTCACGTTTGACAGGGCTTGGAGTAACTTGGGATAATGAAAGGTGTCCCTGCCCTTGGCAGAGAGTTGGAACAAGATGATCCTCAAGGTCCCTTCCAACCCAAATCATTCTATGATTTTATATTTTATGATTATAATTATTGCTGCAATTGTAAATAAAATGACAAGTTCTCCCTGATTTCAGGGATACTTAATTTCCTCTGCCCTAAATCTCTCCACAAAGTTTCTCAATTAATCCACAACACCTACAGCAGACCCTCCAGTTTCTATGCCCTCAAACTTCCCTGCTGCTAAAGGACAGGCACTTGCTCTCCTGTGGAGCCTCAGCCTGTTCAGCAGACACATGCAGGCACTGATGGTGACAGAATCAGGGATGCCTGGTGTCCCTGCTGACTGAGGCATCCCCAGCCTGCTGTGCCCACATCTAGAAGAGCTGCAGGGCACTGAGCATCAGAGCTGCTCCCTGTCAGCAGGGAATTGCAAACCAGCCTGCTCCTGCCCAGCATGAGACTCCAGGGCAGTGGCCAACAGCACATCCTTCATGCCCATGGGATGAAGGCAAAGGCAGGTCTTGCTCTGGACCTTGCTGGGTATGAGCACTTATCTACCTTCACCTGCCTAGGGCAAAGCTGTGCCAGGAAATGCCTATTTTCCTTCCAGCATGAATCAGCAGGGGAGCAGCAGGATGCTCCTTTCTCCTCCTCCACACTGACACCATTTTAAGGAATATAACTTGCTGTGAGCAGGGCTGTGCCCTAAGGCAGGGGCTCCCTCACAGCATGAGGCAGGTTGGACCATGTGGGATATAAACACCACATTCCATGCTGTGTTAACCAAGTTCAAATTACCCACAGACACTCATTTTTACACTTCCATTTAAAGGATCCATGTCTAGTTTTGCTTTGTTCTGTTTTCTTCACTTCTATTTTACCAGAGAGTGAAAGAATAAGGGGGAACAGTTCTGAATTAAGAGGAGAGATTTTGATTAGATGTTAAGAATAATTTTTTTATTGTGAGGTTTGCACAGGTTACCCACAGGAACTGTAGTTGCCCCATCCCCAGAAGTGTCCCATGTCAGGTTGGACAGGTCTGGGATAGAGGAAGGTGTCCCTGCCCATGGCAGGAGCTGAAATGAGATTATCTTTGAGGTCCCTTCTAATCCAAATTTTCTATGATTCTGTGATTCTGTGATTCTATGATTCTGTGATTCTGTGATTCTGTGATTCTGTGATTCTATGATTCTACTCACCTCAGGGAGTGAGCACTACTTCCTAGATCCACATTTTGCAGCAGCCTTCCTCTATGCACTGGATGAGCACAGTTTTAGCGTGTAAAGCCTGGGGTGTGAATTCAGGATATTTTTCTTTTTTTGTTGTCAGATTTAAAGAAGCTGAGGAGGGAAAAAAGTTTGGGGCTTTACAGAAACTATGCCAAGACTCACCTAAACCCCTCTGTGCTCAGCTGGAGCCAGGGAGCTCACAGTAAACTGCAGCTCTTCAGCTTGAAAACAGGAATGACATGTTGTGTTGTTCCTGCAGTAAGTTTTGACCACACAGCTGAATGCACATTTTTGGAAGAAGGTGGATAACCGCACCTTCTTGATGCCCTTGATGTGAATTTCAAACCTAACTCTGCCTTTGAGACTTTCCCACTGACAAAAATACAAGATAAAGAACCAAAATAAGAATTAGAACTCCAATCCTTGAGCTACTTTTCAGGTCTGCACGTATCTTTAAAACCTTAGTTGGTCTTTCTGGCAGCTGTAGTTAAAACCAGTATTTTCCATCAGCTCAGTATGAACACTTTCTCATTTATAATACAGAGTATGACTCTGAAAAAAAGCATCCACAACCATCACCCAAACTAGAAGAAAAACAGTTAAAAGCAAAGGAAACTTAAGCTCCACACATCTTGTGCTTGTAAACACCTTTAAGCAAACACTAGAGATCAATGAATAGCTTTTCTTCTTTCATTTCAAGACAATACCAAACCCCCAGCCACTTCATTGCAATTGCAGATTAGAGCATTTTATATATATATATATATGAGATACTAAATGACACAAAGCACTGGGAGAGGGAATGAAATGATCCAGGCTCAGAATGAATTGTTGATTCTTTATTCAAATGCAAAAGTGTTCTCCTGGGATGTTCTAATTTAAATTTCAGGCTTGGAAAAACCCATGTCTTTCAAGGGGGTGTCTGTAACTGCTTTATTTCTGTCTGCAGATTTTGCAGATTGGGAAGGTGATGGCAAGAAAAATAAATGCAGTAAAGCCCTGTAAGTGCTGTGCTTGTGTAGAGGAACCAAGACTTTGTTCTTAGAGGAGCTCAGAGGTTTTCAATGAAAATCTTTCTGCTGGACAGGGAACATTTGGGGGTTCCACTGCCCTCAGTGCACTGCAATGATGATATTGGGGCTAAGGCTTTGGGTTCATGAATCCATAAAATCCCTGTCTCTACCACATACCTCCAACATGATACCAGGGACATAAATTACTTTGTTCATTTCTCACTTTTCCATCTGTAAACTGGGGAATGAAGCAAAACGATTTTTTCATACTTAGGTGCTGCTTTATGCTTGGAATTAATAAGTTTCCTATTTCTGTATCTGCTGCTCTCACCCAAGGAATCAGTGCTATAATAAAGTAAATGAGTAGGTAGAAAATAGGAGCAGAAAATATCTAGAACTTTATTTCTAATTTTCTTTTTTTATTTTCTTTTTTTTTTTCCCCATCCCTTTTCATGTGAAAGAAATGGAAGCAGACAACACTCAGAAACGTGCTTATACAGGAGACCCTACAGCATCTCTGTTCAGGTGCAGCCCTCAGATGGAGAAATTGAGAAGCAGCTTCCTGTACAGCCAAAAATCATTTTCCTGGACAGAAAGGTAGAATTTGCCTCCCTGTGGATGGAGACTTCTGTTAATTCTGTACTAGTTTGACATTTGAGATTTTTGGTATGGACCCAGTCTCTGCTCCAGGGGCTCAGCAATGGCACCAGAGGGACGGGCAGGGACTGAGCCCAGCAAGTTCCACCTGGACAGGAGGAAGAACTTCTTTCCTGTGCAGTGACCAAGCACTGAACAGATTGTCCAGAGAGGGGGTAGAGTCTCTCTCACTGGATATATTCCAGAACTGTCTGGACACAATCCTGTGCTCTGGGATGGCCCTGCTGGAGCAGGGAGGTGGCACCAGATGAGCCACTGTTGTCCCTTGCAGCTTGGCCCATCCTGTTATGTGGCCTCATCTTGAAAAGTTATGAACTTTATGACCTTTGTACCATGTGACATAAATGCAAACTACCCTCANATATAAATGAAATGAAAGCTTTCTTTGATCTTGCTGAGGAGACAAAATCTTCTCTCCTGTTCTTCCTCCCAGGGTGAAAGAATTGACAAACTGGGGCCTCCTGCAGAACCCTGGGTTGTATCAGCTCATCTGAAGGACTCCTCTGAGGCTGTGCTGAAAGGTTTGGATGT
Organism: Sterrhoptilus dennistouni; assembly: GCA_013397095.1. NCBI lineage: Eukaryota > Metazoa > Chordata > Aves > Passeriformes > Zosteropidae > Sterrhoptilus > Sterrhoptilus dennistouni. The sequence goes on from VWZU01016078.1 coordinate 376,953, forward strand.
GTTTTCCTATATCAAGGTTTATGGTAAAGCAGCTGTGCAAAATGATGGTGATAAATTTAGGATTTCTCCCTGAGAAATACTACAGTTGAAAACCAGTCTTTGGGCTGAAAACAGAAGGTTGCAGTAGGAGTTTGGTGAACTGCCCAGTCATGTGCTACAGGAAAAAGAAAAAAGTTTTTACAAAGTATTTTTGTTCTCTGGTTGCTTAAAGGAAGTATAACCTCTAGTTTACCTTGAAAAGACATATCTGGGGTCAAAAAAGGAAAGAATGAAGAATTAGAAATCCTAACACTTGATTTGCAATTTATGCTAACTGGGGTAACTTCTTTAGGGTCCATGACAACCTTTTTATCCCAGCAAAGGATCTGGCAAAGTACAGACAGAAACAACTTCCTATGGATTGTCATTAATATATTATAATGTGAAAGAGGTTTCTTTTCATGGGGGATCTGAATGTTTCCCTTCTGTTCTTCATTTATCAAAATGCATGAACTCATGAAAGACTCATGAAAACTCATGAAAAACTCTAAAAATATGAGGATTTCCCTCAAGGTTCTGTGAACATTCTTATGTATAGAACCTTGTTTTAGTAGAATGCTGAACCAAACACCTGTGGATGGTCATGTGCTGCTGAATTAGAAGTTGGAAATTATAATGATTACAAGCTTATTAGTTTAATTGCTAAAATACTTAAATATAAGAAGCACACATAATGAAAAATTAGGTTTCCTATTGCAGAGAAAGTATTTTGTTCACAGTAAGGTAATTTGTGAGTTATTTTTTGAATTGAAAAGTTCCCATTTAGAGAAAATAAGTAGCATTTATGCTGTAAGATCACAGCTTCTCACCCTCTCAGTCCCTGTTTCTGTTATTTAGAAATTCTTTCTACCCCAAGATAGTTCCAGGATTACAGGTTAGAAATAATCCTTTGGTATTTTCTCCTGCTTTCCATGCCTTTTCAGGGAATGTTCCTAAACCCTTTAGGTTTAGATGAGTCACAGATTACTGTGGAAAGAAGGAAGGAAGGAAGGAAGGAAGGAAGGAAG